>JAKCPI010001873.1:0-77385 GCA_023213315.1 Euborellia annulipes | reverse complement strand
ATGAATTAAAACCTTTCCGTAGAGGTTTTATAGGTGCCACCTGCCTCACCATGGGAATATTTACCCTATTCTTTTTGAGTTTTTCTTGTTTTTACAATGTATGAATCATCAGAAGGTGCTGAATTTTATATGTAAATTGAGTAGGGAGTGTTAGCAGTGATTAAAATGAAATGCAGAGCTTCCACCATTTATATGGACAGAAGAGTCAAAAAAAAAAATACTCTGATTAATTAAAAATGTAATTCAATTATTGACACTATTATGCTCAAAAAAAGAACCAAGAATAAAGCAAATCAGTTTTATATTCAGTAATATTTAATAGATATTCAAGTCTATTCTCTAAGCAAAAACGTTAACTTTTAACATCTGTAAACAACATTAATTCATTTTTAACACTTCCTTGCCTCAAATAGCTATTGTATAAACAAAAACTTTAAAGCCAAAGCTTTAACATTTAGTAAATAGTTTTAAAAATTAATGTCATGTCTAGGGGGGTGCCTTTAATATTTTAACGTCGTATTTAAAATAAAAATGGCGTCCTTGACCCAAAAAGTAAGGGTATGATTTTCATAGGTTTGAAATAAAAGCAACATGTTAACGTCGCTGTTAAAACTTTGTTTAGAGAAGCATTTTTTAACGCTGAATGTTTTTACATTACTTTTTAACACCCATTTGTTGATTTTTAAATTTTAACGTCTGTTTTTAGAGAATAGACCTGATTATGGGCAAGAATTTTATTATGACATTGATATATATATATATATATTCTTTACCAAAATATTTGATTATCGTGTCGTTGTAAAAATTGGGAACATTTTATTAAATTAAAATGACACGACACGAATGTCAAAAATTTCGTAAATGATATATTTTAAATATATATATAATCTTTAGAAAAATGTTGGACTAATATGAATCTTTGGTATTTATATTAATAAATAATTTAAAAAAAAAGAAAAGATTAAAGTGAGCTAAAGGGAAAAACTTTTTCCAAAGATTATATATATATTTGTATATACGTATATATCTATAATTACATGACTAGCTAAAAAGGCAGGATATAATTTCATTATAAGAAACCTGTATAATTAAAATGTGTTTATTATGTAAAAATTACTGTCTATTAATTATCTAAGCCTAATTCACTGACGAGCAGAGGAGGCAGCACATATTTTATTTTTAGTGCGATTTAAATCGCAAACAAATATCGTTCTATATTCGAGATTTAGTATCAGAAGTTGAAGACGACAAACTTGCATTTAATTCGGGGAAAAGCTGTGTGAGAATGAAATAAGCGACGTCGTAGTGATTCCAGTAAGCAGTATGTGATGTAAGCGCAGCAAGGTAACTGCTTGGCAGATTCGTCTCTCGAAGAACATAATCAAGTCGATAAGGAATGCCTTGCAAAAAAATAAGCAGGTAAATAAAATGGTTCAAGAAGAAGATAACATATTTTATGAGGATAGGTGAGGGTTGTATCTTGGCAATGAGAAAATAACTTTTTGGAGTGTTTTCTCCGAATATTTCGAAGGCATTTAATAGCACTTCTCCATCACCGGCTCACTCTAATGCCGCATACAAGTTAAAGATTTCGGAGCGAAACGTCAGAAAGGCAGGTCTATACATAATAAGGCATCAATGACGCACTAGACGGAATGCAAAGTAAATTTCTCGACGGAAAACCTGCCTACCTAATCAAGTCATATATACAGAGGAAGTGAACGGAATGAATTCAACGGCTGCTTTTGTTCAGTTGATAAACGCCACGCATGTCCGTCGTCAGTGTGGTACTTGGTACTGTTTTGACCTGCTGGAGACGGGACCCAGCGGAACGTCCACGGACGCTGGTGCACCAACGAAGATGGACGGAGAAATTATGACGGAATTTTCAGTTTTGGAATTTCCGTCAAGTCTGTGTTTTGAATGTAAGCTTGTGCCGACAGAGAAACTTCCGTTGCATTCCGTCTAGTGTTATTGCTTGGGAGAGCGGGTTACTATGTATAGACCTGCCATTCTGACTTTTCACTCCGAGATCTTGTACTTGGCATAAGAGTGATCCACTGATGAAGAAGTGCTATTAAATGCCTTCGAAATATTCGGAGAAAGCAATCTAAAAGTTATTTTCTCATTGCCAAGAAACTTAGCCTACACCTATCCTCATTTATACTACTTGGCACGCCACATGCTTCTTTTTTTTGCTTTTATACGAGGGTCATTGTCACTCGGGTTGTTTCTTAACCATTTTTCGGTATTGATATCGTATTCCAGCGAATCAAATTAATAATCATTATATTAGTTGTATTTTAAACGTTTATTCTATTTCTTTTTTTCGAAACATAAATTCGCTGAAACTAAAATTTGTTAACAACGGGTTCGTCTAGCTTATAATACCAGTATGTTAACAAACACTTCGAAGTGGACGGAGTTTAGGTCTTTATCAATAAAAAAATAGTATAATTCCTTTAAAAAATGATGTGACCGTAAAAACAATGAGTCCCACCCTGATGTCTATCTGCCTTTTGAGACTTTTGTACAGTACTTAAGTCTATAGACGGCAGAGGAGTTGCGAGGAGGCAAGGAAAGCAGAGAACCGTGGTCGCAAAAAATGGGATGAAAATGATCTAAGTGAAAAAGGAAAAAAAGGCTGAATGATAATGTATAAGCGCTGAAAAAATTCACTGAGTCGGAAACGAATATGACTTTTTAAACTGAAACACAAGTACCTGTTTTTTTTTATTATTGGCTGAGTGCGAACCAAATGTTCGACAGAAAATTGATACTCACAGTTAAGCTTAACTCATAATTTCTCGTGCCTGATATTAAATATAAAGAATTCGCCGTTGGCACTAGTTGAAACATTCTTAAAATCTTTTTAAAAGGTAACATTTTTATAATCTTAGGTAAAGTACTACTTCCGGTTGAAGTATTTTCTCCAAAAGTTGACACAGTAAACTAGCGATGAGAAGTGGCTGTAGACTTTAAATTGGATATAGGAGACTTTGCAGACAAAGAATTAAATAAAAAAACTTTTATTTAATTGTTAGTAATTTTATTTAATTGTCGACGTTTCGGTCGCAATCCCGACCTTCCTCAGGAATTGAATTTTAACAATTAATCGTTAATTGTATTCTAACAACGTGATTTGCGACCGAAAAAAAAGGTGCGACGGTTAACAATTAAATAAAAAGTTTTTTATTTAATTCCTTGGCTGCAAAGTCTCCTATATCCAGAAAAGTAAAGTTTTTTATATTTACCAAGATTAGGTGTGATCTGTTGTGCTCCTAATTCGTCTTGAGGCTTCCATTGGTTCCGCATTAAATTCCATAAATTCCAACCGCGATCTAAATTAAAATTAAACAAAAATTAATTTATTAAAATAAAATTTAAGATAGTAATTTAATATTACTATTTAGAAGAGTTCTCAAAGGTTACCGCGGAATTTTGACTCATTTTCCTCTCAATTAAATGGAAATCCAATTTCTACTCCCGGGGTCCGATCCCTTTGAGGGAGTCCGGGTCAGTTAAACTTCAACCAAAATTTCTAATGAAAAAAATTTTAATTCATGAACCCATTTTTTATTCCATTAAAATCTCGACTTCGAATTTTGATCCAATCGCAATAAAATTTACAGCCAGAGTGGGGCGGTATCAACACACAGAGTAGAACAAGTAACTCGTTACGTTTATAATCAAGTGTTTGGTCTTATTTTCTTTTAATCATTGGTACATATGTTAATTGCTAATTATTTATTCATTTTTCATTCCTCTTATACATAGTAGGCGAGACTTTGGTCTTGATTGAGGGGAGGGGGGTTTGCGTAGTCTATAAACATCTATAACAGACGAAACAGTGCAAGAAAATCTTATAGAAGTTGTATAACCGGAGGGTTTGCTTTGCTTAAAAATTGCAGATTGAGATGCAAGACAAAGAAATAAAATAAAATTGTATATATCAGGAATTATTTGTGCTGAGACGACCAATTGCAAATTGTAGTACATTGGTTTCGCTTCATAGAACAGACCTGAAGATGGTTGTATGAACCGAACAGATCTGAAGATGGTTGTATGAACTGATATCACAGTGAGGGACAATATTAAGTCCCACCCATAAGTTTTCTACTTGTGATTATTTCATTGTTTTTATAAAAGACATTACAAAATAGGTATAATATTTTTTAAAAACAATGAAATAATCACATAATCACCATGGGTGGGACTTAATATTGTCCCTCACTGTACTTCAGTTGGTCGTCTAAGCTCAAATAAATCCTGATAAATAAAATTTAATTTAATTTCTTTATCATGCATCTCAATCTGCAATTTTTAAGCAAATGACCTCCGGTTTTACGTCTATATGTTTATATATATATTTTTTACATATTACATAGACACATATTGACTACTATAGAGAATGTAAAAAACTTATAAACCCCTTCAATAAATAAATACGTTATATCTTATATATTAAGTATATTTGAACACATTCTTGCCGCATGTTCCAAAGTTATCAAATATATTATTTACAGGCTTGCAAGAAAAATGAATAGAAATACAATAATTATGTATATATAAGATAATGAAAAATGTTTTGCATACTGTTTGTTTTAACATTTTTCAAAGATAATCTAATTTAATTAATTTACCTCCTTTATTAGGTGTATTGGAAGCCGATTCTGTAGGTTCTTCTAGTTCTTTTTTTACAGAACCTTCGGGAAGAATAAGCTCGAGTGGCATCTCAGAATAGGGAATTTTATTTGTACTGTTATATGCTAATATTTGTAAAGGAGAAATTTTTGCGTAATCCTTCAGTAAAAGAGGTTCCATTCTGGAAATAGAGATAATATAATTGATATGAAATTACTTTTATATAGAATTATACAGGGTGTCCGGTAAAGAATGGATAACCTTGAAATGTCTTATAGTATAACTTATGGCCGTTCCGAAAAAAAATTGAAACAAAATATATCATAAGTAGTACCTAAGATATGATTTTTTTAAAAGAGAGGTCTAATTTTTTTACCTTGTTTTACTTTTATGAACACTACGATCAGAAATGAATGGATTCCATCGGTTTGTTGTTATTTTATTATTATACACGAACTATGCTAATAGATAAACAGTGAATAGTATGACTAGCTATTGCACTTTTTTATTAAAAAATTAGCAAATTCCAATAAAATAGCCAGGTGGTCGTTTTAACACTGATTCAAAGTAAATCACGATAATTGCAAACGGAAACTAAATAAACAAAACATTTGTATTAAACAAACATTAATGGCAATAATTCACTATTTATTGTAGATACATTTATGAATTGTACCATTAAAAGTTTAAACATTGTTTAAAAAATAAATTTTGCAAAGTTTTTTCTAAAATTAATTAATTTGCTAATTTTTTAATAAAAAAGTGCAATAGCTAGTCATACTATTCACTGTTTATCTATTAGCATAGTTCGTGTATAATAATAAAATAACAACAAACCGATGGAATCCATTCATTTCTGATCATAGTGTTCATAAAAGTAAAACAAGGTAAAAAAATTAGACCTTTCTTTTAAAAAAATCATATCTTAGGTACTACTTATGATATATTTTGTTTCAATTTTTTTTCTGAACGGCCATAAGTTATACTATAAGACATTTCAAGGTTATCCATTCTTTACCGGACACCCTGTATTACAAAAGTATATAAACTAAACATTAAAGCAAATATTACCGATAAGCAACAGGATCTGAAGGATGGAAAATATTAAATAATCTCCGACAAAGCGTTGGCGGAAGGACGTCATCAAAAGTTGGTTCTTTACAACGTAAAGCGAGAAATACAGAGAGAGGAGATCCGAGGCAAAAAAGACTTTCAATCTAAAAAAAAAACAAAAAGATAAATAAATATCAATTACAATTAATATATTATTAATTTTATCTTATAATTACCTGAAAATTCAGTCTGGATTTCCCTAATTCATGGGTTTCAGATGTCTGTAGGGAAAAAATACTTGATTTAAAAATAGTATATATCAATATACGTATATATATATAAGAAAATCTGGTGTGACTAGTCGCACAAGAGTCACACAATATTTTTTTTATGTCGACATATATTTAGTTTCCGACAGTACGGTACATTTGAATTAGAGATATAAAATCTATAAACACTAATTACACATCTTGCGAGAGCTGGTTATTATGTATAGACCTGCCTTTCTGACGTTTTGCTCCGAAATCTTTAACTTGTATGTGGCATTAGAGTGAGCCGGTTCTATTAAATGCCTTCGAAATACTCTAAAAAGTTATGTTCTCAATGCCTACACCTATCCTCATTTATACTACTTGGCATGCTACATCCTTTCGCATATGGGAAAATATTTTCATTTTGTTGCCATTAACCATTCATTATTCCTCCTATCTTTCCTATGAAGCACAAGAGAAAGGTGTACTTCAAACAATTTCAAGGGCAAAATGAGAATATACAAGTAGATTTTAAAGAACATCTATAAAATAATTGATTTATGATGGTGAATATATTCTTCTATTTCTGACGTGTACATGATGAAAGGTAGGTTAATTGAATTTAAAAATTAATTAAGACGTCAGATATTTAATATAATATAATATTTAATCTCTTGGCGATTGATTTCGCTTACAAAGCATCCTCAGGCCAGCTGGAAGAGTAATTACAATTAAAAAATTTGAATATAAATATATTTATATAAATTGTTTTTTGTTGCTGGACAAATACACAAATATATACATCAAAGAAAATAGTTATATGATAAAACGTTTTTTTTTAAAATTACGAAAATTAAATAAACCCTGAGTTATTTCTAAATATATAAATATATGTTAAGATAAAGGTTTCTTGGAAGCAAGTTGCAATGAAGATAGAACGAATTTTTTTCAATATCATATATATATATGCATTTGCAGCTTAAGAATGATTTTAAATTTTTTATAATTTTATATTATGTGTTATACTAACCGTTATATATAATTGAAATTTTGAAAAATTAGTCGACATATATTGTAAAAATTTTTAAATTCAATTAACCTACCTTTCATCAATTGATTTATGAATTTTAATCAAAATCGTTGGAGCAAATTTTGAGAAAAACCAAAAAAAGTACATCAGTAAAGTAGTAATACTTTTTGGCCGATTTTGTTCAAAAGCTTCGTGTTACGTCCCATCGGGGTACCTAACTTAAAAATAAAATGTCAACCTCGTTTGAAGTATTTTGTTCAGACATACAGACAGACCATTTTGCGGGGACAATACAATTATCAAGTTTTAACAAAAACATTTTAAGAATATTTTCCTAAATTTTCACCACTTTTTATCATGTCTGTTCACCGAACATCTCATCATTTGTTGAGCGCTAACTCAACAGTTGAGTGCGCTAAACGCTCATTGATTTCCCAGATATCCTGGGAAATCCAAAACAAATCTTTTTTTGCTCACAAATGAAAAGCTATTTTAAAAAAATGTAAGTACTTACTTCATAATTATTGCCTGGTATCCATCCGGTTACTATATCATAAATAATAACACATCCTAATGAATGAGCAACAACAGAAACTTTTCCACCGTTTGATATAAAATAAGGATTTCGTTGTGAAAACATTGAATAGAGTCTATTTAATTCTTCACATAATCCTCTTTGGACCTGAAACAGTAATAAAGAGTATAAAAATCATCACTCTAAAAATAATATCTAATTTTTTACCTCTTTTCCATATAAGGGACTAGTATAATACATAATGTCCATTGCACTTGAATTTAACATATTACGAAGTGTAATCAGTTTTTGAGGAGTTATAGCTTCTACAGTATCTATAAAATATAGTTTATATATAAATATATAATAAATGTATTTACTTAATTTTTCATTTGAATAGTTAAGTACCTCCATCTAACTTTAAAGAAGATCTCCATTCGACAGGAAAAAATTCAGCTCGATGTTCAGAGGAAGGGAAATATTTATTTTTAATCCATGTTATACAATCCCTTAAACTAAATCAATTTTATTAATTATTTTTTGATAAAGAATAAGATAAGGCAGCTTTATCAATATATATTGGGTTGATAGATGGGGAGCATTTGCCCCGGGCGGCAGATATCTGGGCCCTATTCCAAAAAGACTGACAATGCGACAATTGTCAAAAATTGACATCAATTGTCAAGTTTACACTATGATTGTCGACAGCAGAAAAGCAGTTAAATTATAATTATTGTCGTGTTGACTAGTTTCATAAAAAATTGTCTTTTAATACAAATTTGTCACTTTTTATTTCCTTCTATCCACTGGCGTAACATGGGTGGCACCCAGTGCGGGGACAATTCCCCTAGTTAGCCCACTGCTTCTATCTACAGTATTATAACTTATTACTATTATATAAAAGTATAATGTAATTAATCATATATTTATAAATAATTTTAAAATAAAAACTATTTTTATTTTCATTTATTTAATGAATTTATAAATATTTTAATTAAATATTAAATATTTTATACCAAATAAACAAAGTATGTTGCAAATTAGATTATTTTTTTTATTAAATATATGATATAACTTTAATATTATTTTCTTTTAATTAATTCGGTGTAAATTAAACCGAAATGTGAATATATTCTAGGTTATATGACACAGCTTCTAGTCCCTGTCAGAATTTTTCTACAATTGACAAACAAAAAAAAAAATTGTCACGACAACTATCGTTTCAAAAAAAGAGTGACAAATTATTCTTGACAAATTGTCAAAATTCACCTGTCAGCCTAGAAATTTTATGAAACTAAAAAGTGACAAATTGTCATGGGAATTTAACAAAAATGACATTTTTTATGTCAAGAGCTGATTTTTATGAAACAGGTATTCGACAAATTGTCAAATAGTCACCTATCACCTGTCACCTGTCATTGTCAGCTTTATGAAATAGGGCCCAGGAGGCGGAAAAATAAGAAAAGTTCACGAAAACAAAATGAAATTAGTTATTGTATTAAGAAAAGTTTGAAAAGTGAACATATCCCCCAAAGGTTTCCAAGAAATTAACAAATTCTAATATGCATAATTTATAAATATATTCGTATTTCAAATTTCCACCCCCTATAAGAAACAAGAATTAGCATAATTCATGGTGGATCCATGGTTAGCCCCGTGAGGCCCGGGCCTAGGACAGCAAAATTTTAGGGGTGCCAAAATTTTAATTTTCCTCGATGACAATGTATTAATGCTATAAAAAATAAATATTTTTGATCTTATATAAAAATAATAAATAAAGACCTTGAGGTATTTCTGATAATTCTTCCTGTATCCATTTTTTGGCCAATTCCATGAATTACAAAAACAAGATGCGTTATATCGGCTGGGCGATCAGTTTGCGTGGCAAGAACCTTATAGCCTCTATAAAGTTTCCAACCAGTAGCTAAAAATGTAGAATATAATTAATGAATATAAAATACAATTTATAGATAATATATATATATACATTTATTAAAACCAAGTTTTTGTGTTACACTTCGGACAAGCTTTGATGGCGTAGCTTCAGAATAAAGATAAATTTCTCCAGAAGAAGTCCAATCCACGTGAAATTCAGGAAATGATTCAGTGTGAAGCACTAAATAAAAAATATTTAGATTAATGAAAGAAAATTAAAAATAGAACTTTCTTATTTGAAAAATAAGTTTTTAAAATAATTAACATACAGTATTTGGGAGTTAAAATAATTTAACAATAGTTTAAAGTATAATAAAAACTTTTTTTTAAACTAAACCTTAGTGTGTTTACTTTTAACTATTGTTAAATTATTTTTATTTTTGAAATGTTTAAACAAGTTCCTACGATGTTTTGTTTCCTAATCCAAGGGACAAGGGTTTGCTTCCCGTTATAAGGGATTAATCAATCACACCATCCACCAAATATGTTCAGTGAGGGACAATATTAAGTCCCACCCATGCGTTATCTACATGTGATTATTTCATTGTTTTAAAAAAAAAATTATACCTATTTTTTTATTGAAACTTTCATGGTTCAAACCTAGAAAATTTCCAATAGAGATTTTCATTTTATTTTATAAAAACAATGAAATAATCACATGTAGATAGGTGGGACTTAACTTTGGCGCTAACTGTACATATGTATATTTTCTATAGAAATCCACAATTTTCAATGAATCTTTTTGAAATTAAGCACGAAACGGCGAGTAATATTGTAGTAATTTGAATCTCTTAAATGTTTTAGGGAATTAATTATAATCAACTTTCTTCACTATCTGAACATGAATCTATTATTTTCCTTTTGGCAGATTTATAATGTATGCCCACCTCTTTTCCTTTGTGTTCATATATTGAAAAAATTTGATTATAATTAATTATGAAAGAAGTTAAAGGAACTACAAACTAGAGTAGTATATTAATAAAAAAGTAGTAATAATAAAAATGAAAAAACCTGTTTTTCCGGAGTTTTCAGTCTTAAAATCAGACATTTTATGTCCATAAAAAAGATTTAAGTGGATGGATTCTAAATGATCACTGTGTTGAGCTTCAAAAGGGAGCCAAGAGCCATCGTAAAACCAAGTTCCTCTTGTTATTATACATTCTTCACCTAAAAATTATAAAAGAAAATATCAATAAATTATGCTGTTTGCATTTTTCACTTTTTTGCCTCGAAACTTCCCTCTCATTCATCCTTTTATTAATTCAAAATAATGCAGTTTTGATTAGTAAATTTTTTTGGTGAACACCTTTTTGAAACCTATGTTGTAAGAAGTACTAATTGATCCAAACGTTATTGTACATGATATGCAGTTTGTTTATTACTATTGTTATTATTATTTGAAGGTCGTTTAATGTTATTTTCCAGAAAATGATAAAATTTAACAGATTAAAGGGATAAAATGATTTAGTCACCTGGCCAATAGATTGAGGTACACTTGTAGGAATAGAGGTCGACTTCATACATGCCCCCTCTAACAACGATAGCATTATGCTCTGCTCCCTGGGGTTCTTCAGTCTGGCTGGCTGTCGCTTGTTGGCAACATTCTTTAGCCTGGTCTAAACTAACATGATGTTGGCAAGTACGTGCCTCTGAGAAATATAAATCTTGGACAATTTGACGATAAGCGAATTCTATCCGTAACGAGTCATAACCGCTAAATTCCAACCATTTTTTATCGGAATGCGCTTTATAGAACCATCGCACCTGGTCAGGACTCAGCTCAGTCACAATTGAATCACTATTATCCCAAAGAGGTGACAACGGAGAACTATTTGAACCGGAATCAGGCTGAAAAAAATATATTTTTGTTTAGCATATTACTATTATTTCTCTCTTCAAAACAATGCTGTTCTCAAGACTCAGTAAAGGATAGTTCCAATACACAAATGCCATATTTAACTATTTTTTACTTCTTCCTACCTATAAATAGTATTTATATATAGAGAGAGAAAGTATTGCGATCTTATTAAAAATTCGAAGCCAAGATTTTGATAGATATACATGTTTTGTGACTAAAAATGTGGGTCCCGCAAATTGGTCTGTGTGTCAGTGTGGACATTTCTAAACATGAAGGAAATGAACAAAGAGGTTGAAATTTTATTTAAGTTAGGCACCCCTCCCCACACCCCCTCAAGGCGTGAAAATAAGCTTTTGAACAAAATCGGCCAAAAAGTATTAGTACTTTATTGAAGTACTTTTCGCTCCAGCGATTTTGATTAAAATTCAAAAATATAGGCCTATTATTTTTTAGATGCTCTTTAAAATGTATATTCTCATATTGTCCTTGAAATTTACTCTTGTACTTCATAGGAAAAAGATAGGAGAAATGGTTGTCATGGTAACGGAATATAAATCAGCTATTTTTTAGATTTAACAAGTCTATCTAGTGAATAAAAATCGAAAATTAAATATGCTATTAAAAATTCATGTCACCCATCATAAATTATAAAAATCTGGTATGACTAGTAGCACAGCACGCAACTTTCTCTTATCTTTGATAATATTTCAATATTTATGTTTTGTTACCATGACAACCATTTCTCCTTTTTCTATGAAGTAAGGCCTTCACAAGATTTTAAGGGCAAAATGAGAAAATACATTTTAAAGAGAATCTAAAAAATAAATTTTAAACTAAATCGTTGGAGCGGATTTTGAGTTGACCAATTTTGTTCAAAAGCTTATTTTCTTGCCTCAGACTTCCCTAACTTAAATATAAAATTTCAACCTCTTGGCTTTTTTCGTTCTTGATTGAGATATTTTGTTCACACAGACAGACAGACCAAGGGGGACCTCAAAACATGTATATCCATCAAAATTTCTACATTAAATTTTTGACATGAAACCAATACGTTCTCTCTATATATTACATATATAGGTAACAGAAAGTAAAAATGTTGATTAGTCAAACCATATAAGTTTCCTTTCAAGTGAATCCTTTATATAAGAAAAATTGATTATTTAAGAAATAATAATATTTACCAGTGAGGCTGCTTGATCATAATATTCACTAGGGTCAGTTAAATGTTGCGACTCGAAATATTCCACTTGATCATAATGGTAAGGGCTATTTAAACTCAGGCTTTCAAAACTTTCGTTGATTTCATGGAAATTTGTTTGCGAGTCGGGAAAATTCATTATTATTTTCAAGACGAATAAAAAAATAAATTAACTAATATAATAAGTGTTTAATTACAAGTCAATTATCAAATATATTTAATAAAATAAACATATCCGTTATTATTAAAGATTGATTAGATTTGACAGATAACAGAATGAAAATAAGAGAAAGTAAAAATTGGAATGAAAATATTTATAAGTAACAAACACTTTTCAAAATATTTGGTGTATCTTCATCTGACATTCAACAAGGAACAACATTCACCGAAAATTATATTTTTAAATTTTATAAGAAGATAATAAATATTTTTTAAAATAAGAAAAAGAAAAGTATTGAATTTTTAATATCAAAGTTTTAAGTGCTGCCATCTACAAGTGTTTCAAATTTATAATATTATCATTATTATTATTTTTTTATAAAAATGAATTATGTATGTTTATAATATTTTTTAATTTTTATTTAATACCGTAAGAAAAAATTTTTAATTAATTATGAATTAAAACCTAAACGAAAATTTGTAAGTTTCTAATCTTCTTTTTATATTCTTAGATTTTTTTTTTACCTCCCTGATCAAATTGCTGTTTTAATAATTAACATGAACTTAGTTACAATGATCACAGTACTTTAATTTTAATATGATGACCAGATAAATAAACTTTTTAAATAAAAATCTGGCGAGTTGGGTTTTATACATGATTTTGCAGTTTTATACAAAAATTGCGGATAAAACTGTATAAAACGCAGAGTTGGCAAGTTTTATCCCGGCGTGTATAATACACGGTTTTATACATGTATAAAACTATCACGGATAAAACTAGGCCTATGTATAAAATGTAAAAAACCAACCCCCCCGGAAAAAACAGCTTAAAAGCTTTTATGTCATATTTTTTAATGTTTTAGAGCATTGACAATGTTGTTTGCTTTTTATTTAGTGAATAATTTAATCAAAATGTTAATAAAATAATTGAAAAATGAAATTCAAAAATTAAATATGGAAACCTAACCTACAGCTGTCAATTCATTTGTAAGTATATTTATTATTTTCTTTAATTAATTAATATCAAATAATTAAATTTAGTTTGCTTTTATTTTTTTAGGTTTCTGACAAGGAACTAAACGTATGGAAAACTAATTTTAGAATATATATGGCCCGAAAAGTGGAATCTGATAGGTGGTGCAAATCTATTACCTCTAGATTTTAAAATATTTAAAAGTCATATTTGTTTTGGTTTCTATAATAGATAAAGAAGAAATAACTGTACTACTGTTTTTAATTTTATCTTAATTTGTTCTTTCAAAAGGTATTTTTCTATGGTTAATAAAAAAAAAAAAAAAAAAAAAAAAAAAAAATTGAATTAAAACATTTGGAAAGCATCTCATCTTTATGGAATGGATGAGAGCAAGTACAGGTGCAGCAAATAAAAGATGTTAAATAAATAAATAAAGAGAGCTTTTGGATGCCGAAAAGGAGACGTTCCGGACAAAATTTTATTCGTCCATCCTCAGCCTCTCTTTATTTGCTGCATCTGTACTTGCTCTCTTCCATTCTAAAAAATTATCCAAAAAAGAATTATTAAATGTCAAGATAATAAGTATGAATATACTGAATCTTGTTTATGTTTAGTTCATGCCAAATGTATTATAAGAAGCTATTGCATACACAAACTTTAAACAATACCTGTATTACAGTACACTGGTTGTGAAGTGTTTAATAATTGTAACATAATAAATAAATGCATTGTATATATACATAAAAATATTTTGTTATTTTTAGGGTGAACGCACACCGATCGAGCAAAAACGTTTTTGCCTGAAACTGTTTTTTAATGCTTTTCTATGGGTCAACGCACACCGAAGAGACAAAACACAATTGGTCACGATTTGACATCATCGAACAAAATGTATTGCCCGAAAACTTTTTTGCTCGATCGATGTTTGTTGACATCGAGCAAAACGTTTTGGCCGAAAACGTTTTTACTCGATTAATGTGCATACAGCCTTACTCATTTATTCCTAAGATAATAACAATTTCCTGCTTTTTAATCTTTTAATCCCAATCATTATATATTTATATTTTTTTTTCTTTCTTTTTTATTTTATATTTTTTTATAAAAAACTTTATAAAAATTATTTAAAAAGGTAAATTTTAGAATTTTGGTGTTTAGGCTTTCGCAGTTTCATTAGTCCGGCCACTCATTCTGTGGCTTTCAGGTACAATTCAGCTAAGATTATAAAGGTTGTTACATCTGTGACAATCTCATTTGAATTGAATTTAGAATTTAGACTTTTATATTTGTTATTATTAACAATAAACGCTTCGGCCATTCATTCTGTGGTCAAAAAGTTAAAATTTTTGCAAACAAACCACAGCTAAACCCAAATCAATTTAGTTCTGTCAATCATCAGTGGTCTTCCTCCTGGCATTTTTGAAAATTTGTTTTTATATATTATAAATAATAAAAAATATAACTCATTCTAGTCATAAATGATTTTGTTTTGAATTTCCTTTCTCGTCGGGTTTGCGCATGCGCATTCGAGTTTTATACATATTATACGTTTTATACAAGTTTTATACATATTATACGTTTTATACAAGTTTTATCCTCGATTTGTGTATAAAACTGCAAAATCGTGTATAAAACCCAACTCTGATAAAACGTATATTTGTAAAACGTATAAAATGTATAAAACTCGGATGCGCATGCGCATACTTGACGAGAAAGGAAATACAAAAAAAATCATTTATGACTAGAATGAGTCATATTTTTTAATATTTATATATAAAAACAAATTTTCAAAAATGTCAGGTGACAAATGATTGACAGATCTAAATTAAATTTAATAAAAAACTGATTTGTGTTTTGCTGTGGTTTGTTTGCAAAAATTTTAACTTTTTGACAATGCCGTAACAAGGGTATGAAGCGCCTGTGGCAAGTGTCTAATTGCGCCCCCCCCCCCCATAATCCAGTGTTTCTTAACCTTTTTTTTTGGTCAAGTTCCTCATTAATGATATATCATTAACATGGGCGTCCGCAGGGGGGGCAACCAGGCACTTGCCCCCCCCCCCCCTGAAAAATTAAAATGATACAAAAAATGTATAAAAACAAAAAAAAAATACAAAAAAACCTTTTTCAGTATACATCAATCTCGCCGCGGTGAGAAAGCTTTAAATACTAAGAGATGTATAACATCATTAATATCAAAGTTAGGAACCGACCGAATATTCGGTTTCGGTTACGGTTTCGGCCAGTTTCGGCCAAAAATCATGGTTTCGGCCGTAGTTTCGGTTTCGGCCAAAAAGTGGCCGAACCTTTCGGCCGGCCGAAACCAGAGTCTGAAAAAATGGGATGAGACTCGCATGCAAAAAAAAAAAAAAGGTCAAATAATTTGCACTTGAGGGAGAAAAAAATTTTAGCCTCCTAAAAAAAAGATAAAATGATTTTCACGGGAGGGAAAAAAAAAATTCAAAAAAAAAAAGGTAAAATGAAAAAAAATTTTTATAGGAAATACAAGTTTCGGTTTCGGTTACGGTTTCGGCCGAAACTAAGGTTGAGGCCGAATATTCGGTTTCGGTTTCGGCTGAAAATCTTGTTTCGGTCGGACCCTAATCAAAGTACGTTTTTTTTAACTTATCTGGAAGTGACTTGCCCCCCTGCAAAAAATCCTGCGGACGCCCATGATCATTAATCTGTGATAATACCCTGCTCATTTGCTCCTCCAGATTCGTTCTCCAACTCCAGCCAGCATAATTGGATAAAATTGTGGCCTTCATGCCAACATAAATAAAAAAAAGTTATTTAAAAATTTGTCGAAATTCCCTAAACATAGGGTTACCAAAATTTATATTCCACATATCCTTTCTCTCGTTATAATGACAGATAAATGAAATTATAAGTTAGCATTAAAAATAAAAGGAAATTGATAATATGATTTAAAAAAAAAAGTGCAGGAGGTAGATTTGAACTCGCGAAGTTTGGTTACGTGGGAATGGAAAAAAATGTAGTTTGCTTGCGGACTCATTAACCACTTGAGCCACGCTTTAGTTATATCTTTTAAGGTAAAATAAAGCCATATAAGAAACATGAAATAAAAGAAGTATTTAAAAAATTTTAATATTCCACATATGATATATCATTTTTCATTAATTTTTATGCGGATTAATAATTTATAATCCAATTATCAATAGCATGCATAGTTTTCAAATAATTCAATGGACAAACGTCAGATTGTTTATGCCTTGATGTAATTAAACCAAAAACTCTATCTAACATATGATACATGTCATTAATTCTTGAAATCCCCCTGATTCCAGAGAAATAAAGCCTTTTTAATTATATGATCTAATTTGGGAGTTATTGACGATCAAAGTAACGCTTATTTTCGACCTTAATGACATCAGCACTCAATTTTCTATATTATCGAAAAAGCTTATTTAGCATTGTCTGATTAAAACCAAATTTTACCAGAGATTTATAATTAAAAAATGAGTTTTTTTCTAAAGTTTCATTGAGATTGGTTAAGAAATAAATAAAATATTGACGATTTTGTAAATTGAATTTTAGAATTCGGGATCCCGGTTGCAAGCCTAGACACGGTTCATAGATCGCTCTCTTTACCCATCCGGGATCCGAATTCTAAAATTCAATTTACAAAATCGTCAATATTTTATTTATTTCTTAACCAATCTCAATGAAACTTTAGAAAAAAACTCATTTTTTAATTATAAATCTCTGGTAAAAATTTGGTTTTAATCAGATAATGCTAAATAAGCTTTTTCGAAATATAGAATTGAGTGTTGATGTCATTAAGATCGAAATTAAGCTTAACTTTGATCGCCAATAACTCCCAAATTAGATCATATAATTAAAAGGGGTTTAGTTATTTGGAATCAGGGGAAATTTAAGAATTAATAACATGTGTCATATGTTATATAGAGTTTTTGGTTTAATTACATTAAGGCATTCAAAATGTGACGTTTGCCCATTGAATAATTTGAAAACTATTCATGCAATTAAAATTTTAATTAAAAATTATTAATCTCCATTAAATGTAGTAAAAAATGATATATCATATGTACAAAATTAAAATTTTTTTAATAAGTTTTTTATTTACTGTTTTTTATATGATCTATTTTTTCCTATTTAAATAAAATCAACGATAGCTGAATCGTTAAAGTGGTCAGCACAATTTATTTTTTCCATCCTCGCTTTACCAAACATTGCGAGTTCAAATCCACCTCGTGCACTTTTTTTTATTTTTATTATTATCAATTTCCCTTTATTTTTAAAAGCTAATTTATACTCTTTCTTATAGAAATGTAAAATTTATTTTAAAAAGTTGGTGGGTGGGTGGAAAAAAGATATATATCTTGATAGATGATGAGATAATTATATAAATATAGATACAGAGATAAAAAGATTGTTTTAATTATTTTACAATCCTGGAATTTCTCACTATTTTAAGTTTTCAATTATTATAAAAAAGATAGGCATATCATTTTTACAGTCATGGGACTTTTCTAGAAAATTTTATAAATAAAAAAAATATTGAGAACATTTGGTTAAGCAAAGCCAACGACTGCTTAATCATGGATAGGTGACCCGCGAGTGTTGAACTGTCTGTCACATGCCGGGAAGTCTTTTAAAATATAAATTAAAAAAAAATATGTATACTTTATAACCCATCTCACGAAGAAAAAAATAAATCCCACCTCTTTAATTAATCAAAAAGTTTAATTAAAATATTTTTCCTTTATTATTAAAATAATTAATTTTTTTTATTTTTTATTTTTTTATTTGATGAATATAAAAGAAAATATATTTTTATTTCTTTAATTGTTTCTGAGAAAATGGATGACGTTACCCATTCGTTGAAATCAGACTCTATCTCATTATCTTCTCTCTCTTTCTACTAACTAGGTGAATAAATAAATCATTTTAATCCAATTTAGAAAATATATAATTTTTTAAATGTATTTCAACAATAACAAATGTATTTTTAATATATAATCAATCAATGTAATTATTAATATAGATAGAGACCTAGGCGGCTATCTATAATTATTTATATTTTTTATTCAAAATTCAATAAATTTGTATTAAAAAATGGTCCTTAATAACAGGAGAATAAAATAGTAGAGGAGTATCTTGGCGCCATAATAAATAATACCCCTCTGTGATTTTGAACTCAGGGTAGTTTAAAAAATTATTATCATTGGAATTGTATGTATATATTTATTTATATTATAAAGTAATCAACTAACTGATTTGTGCTGCACTCTTGTGGAGACTTTAAAAATCATAATTCTAAATGTCTCCACTAGGTAGCAGCACAAATTAGCCAAGGTATTTCGAATAGACAAGGTAGGTCCATTCTGTTCGGGAAAATTCGTCTGTTTTCGGCTCTGATGCCGTGGCGGCTCCTTGCTATTGTTTGCTAATGGGGCCCAATGGGACTATATACAATTCTTCATATTAAATCAAATTTTTTCAATTTACATTTAAATATCACTTATTTGATCTTAATTAAAGATAAATTAGATAAAATGAATGCATAAAATATAGAAATATGCAGAGGTTTATGTAAAAAAAAAACCACAAAATAGCGCTCGATCAGAATTATTTTAATTTTAACTTTTAATCTATATAAGGCTATTAAAAAAAAATAGTAATAGGGAGAAAAATATAAGATAATTAATTTTCGATTCTTAATTAAATAATCAAAAGATTATATTTTTTTTCTATTTAGTCTCTCCTAAAAACGTAAAAAAAAAATTCGTCTATTCGAAATACCTTGATAGTCCCTCCCTACCTCCCTGGTTCAAATCCATCTCCTGCACTTTTTTTTTAAATCATATTATCAATTTCTTTTTATTTTTAATGCTAACTTATAATTTCATTTATCTGTCATTATAACGAGAGAAAGGATTTGTGGAATATAAATTTTGGTAACCCTATGTTTAGGGAATTTCGACAAATTTTTAAATAACTTTTTTTTTATTTTTGTTGGCATGAAGGCCACCGATACTAGCGCCTCGATTGGCGACTTAGGTTAGGTTTCCATTTTTTAATTTTTTAATTTCATTTTTCAATTATTTTATTAACATAAATAAAAACTAAATAAAAGCAAACAACATCGTCAATGCTCTAAAACATTAAAAAATATGAAATAAAAGCTTTTAATTGCTGTTTTTTCAGGGGGGTTGGTTTTTTACAGTTTTATACATCGGCCGTGATATATGTTCAAAACCGTGATAGTTTTATATATGTTCAAAACAGTTTATTATACTAGGTTTTATATCACGTTTTATATACTATCACGGATAAAACTAGGCCGATGTCTAAAATTGTAAAAAACCAACAATCATTTGCCACCTGGCATTTTTGAAAAATTATTTTTATATATAAATATTAAAAAATATGACTCATTCTAGTCATAAATCATTTTTTTTTTGAATTTGGAATTTGCGCATGCGCATCCGAATGTTTTATACATTTTATACGATTTATACATTTTATACGTTTTATACATTTTATACATTTTATACGATTTATACATTTTATACGTTTTATACATTTTATACGATTTATACATTTTATACGTTTTATACATTTTATACGTTTCATACGTTTTATACATTTTATACGATTTTATACGTTTTATACGTTTTATACATTTTATACGTTTTATACATTTTATACGTTTTATACATTTTATACGTTTTATACGTTTTATACATTTTATACGTTTTATACATTTTATACATTTTATACGTTTTATACATTTTATACGGATTTATACATTTTATACATTTTATACATTTTATACGTTTTATACATTTTATACAGTTTTATCCGCAATTTTTGTATAAAACTGCTCACGCTCACAGCAAACAGGTGAAAACGAAAAAATTCCAATAAAAAATTTTTATGGAAATTTGTCTTTGAGAGGCCCCGGGATCCAGAGGATATTTAAAAATGAGTTCTGGTTCTCCCCCCCCCCCCCCCGATCGATGTACATAAACCTTTTTTTTAAACTAAACTTTTATTTATTATTTAATTAGGCCTATTTTAATTTTAAAAATGTCGCCAGAATTCAAGCCATCTATGAGCATGTTTTTCACTTATATGTTAATTGTGAACATAGCAACTATTTAGCTTGTCCCTCCTGCACTTGTCAAAAAATAATTCTATCAAACGAAACATAACAAAAGCAAAATGTCATTAAAAGTAATTTTTCATTTTCATTATAATTTCTTAAGTGTTTTCCTTTTGTGTTTGTCCTGTGACTCCAATTGATTTAAATTCAAATATTAAATTTTTTCTGAACCCCTTTTTTTTAATTTAAATAGAAGTGCCTGAATTTTTTTTTCAGTATTTAATTCTTAGAGGACCATTTGTTCCTAGCCAGATAATGCTTATTTATCGGCCTAAACGTTTATGGTACTTTAAATTTATTTATTTCTAAACTTTCTTACATTTTTTTTCTTAACAAACGATTGATTCCCCTCTTTTCAGTTTTCCAACGTTCAAAGCTTTCTCATTTTTTTCAAGCCCCAAATATTCAACCAAAAATGAAATCAAGTTTTACACAAATCCAATTACTACAACAGAAAAGACAACAGTAGAAAAAGGTGAGTAAATAAAGATTCTTTAAAAAGCCTATATAGTAAATTCATTTTCTTATGGTCACCAAAATTGTGTGAGTTTTTTTGAGTTTGGGCATCAGACAAAACTAAAATTTGAAGAGCTTGTTGCGGTTTTGTTGTTATTTTGTTAATTTATAGATAAACCATCCTGAAAAACTATTTTTTGGAATTGCCTTTTCTTTGTCTAGTTTTCTTATTTATGGTATATTCTTTATTAAAAATGAGTAATCATCATTAATCTCTATATAATAATTATATATATATAACAATAAGTGATGGGGCAGGCAGCCAGGATATATATAAATGTAATTTTTAAATTAAAAGTATTTCCAAATTATTTATCAGGTTTTGCAAAATTGAACCATAAAAAAAAAAAGTATCAAGAGAATCTCTCCGTATTGTAAAAAGAAAAATGGAACGGAGTATATTTAATTTCTCTTAGTAAAAAAAAGCAATAAATGAATTCGTCACAAAAACTCAACTATATATCACAAAATTGTCCAAGTCCTATTTGAACTAATATTGTCAAACTCCCCACCTTCCCTGGGTAAGTAAGATAATTTCATTTTTTGGCCATCCAATGTAAATTTTCCCTCTCTAGGTCCATTTTTTTCTCATCATAAGATTTAATCACATCTATTTTTTAGGTTGACCTTGGACTTGGCCCGTTTAGCATTCAAGGGAATTGAATTTTTGGAAAACACTCAAGAATTTGAATTCGTTACATTAGATTCGAGAAATTTTTTTTCCATTCGAAACATTTTTTGCCAGATGGGGGAGGAGGGCAAATAACAGTGTTACAAGACTTCAAAAATATCTATATACACTAGGTGAGCAGCCCACTGAAGGCGGTTGCGCACTCCCCCACCCCTGGCCCCCATGTTATTGTTCAATTTTTTCAGAGCCCTTTCACTTTTGTTTCTTCTTTGAGTCAGCAATAATAAATAATAACTATAATTAATTTTAATTTGTGGCATCGAACTCTTGCCTCACCCCACCCTCTCTAATTCAGAGGCCTATGATTCCATCCCTACAAATGTCTGATAAGTATTTAATTTTTTCTTCCAAAGTTCTAAGAATATATTTAATATTAAACTTTTAATTAAAAGTAGAAAACACTTCGTTAAAAATCATAATCTTAAAATACATGAAAAAGCATTTTCTGCAATAGTAAAACATCTTCGAGCAGGACGGAGCAACCTGCCACATTGCTCGAGTAAGCATGATTATTGTCAATCGTTTGTTTCCAAATCATGTGATCTCCCGAAATGCGGATATTTCATGGCCCTCTCATTCTCCGAACCTCATAACATGTGACTTTTTCTTGTGGGGTTATCTCTAAACCAAAGTTTACCAAGATAACCCCCCTCGAAGAATTGAAGCCCTGAAAGAGCGGATTCGACAGGAAGTTGTTCAAATCCCATTGGCAATTCTGCGCAATGTGATGAGACACTTCAAGGTCCGGCTGGAGGAATGTGTGCGTCTAAACGCACGCCATCTTATCTGAGTTATCTTAAAAAAATAAATAGAACTACTTACTATTGCAGAAAATGCTTATGATATAAAAAAAATTTTTAACGAAGTATTTTTATAATCGTATGGAGGGAGGCCCTCTAATTTACAGGAAGGTGAAGAAAATAGACTTTATTCGGTCCAAAATTATTTATTTTCTATGTCAACTTTTCGGGGCCTATACGTCACCCATCCTCAGGACCTTAAAATACAACATAACAACAAAACTTTATACATTTATTTTTTTATTTGTGTACTGAAAAGGCCTAAACCTCGCTATTGAATAATATCTGCAGTACTTGGTGAGTCTACGTTTTGAATACAATTTTAATTGTAGTCCCCGAAAAGTTGGCATAGGAAATAAATAATTTTGGGCCGAATAAAGTCTATTTTCTTCACCTTCCTGAACTATTTTTACTTAACAGCCTTTTAAAAATCGCTCTTTATTATGCCTCGCCCTGTATAAATAAATATTGTTTAGATAAGATTACCAAACTCGAGTTTGGTAAACTATTTTTTTCTCCAACCAGGCTGCAAACTTGCTTTTAAACTCCCATTATGCCCATTGGAATAGCTGAGGACTCAATAGTCTTCTAGCGTTAAAATGAATAAATCCATTATTTGTTCTTGAAGCATGAATACAGAACCCTATTGCCACAAAGTTAAATAGAAAAAAGCATCAATAGACTATTGATAAAAGTTATTGTCACTTTGGTTTCGTTTTTTTTTTCTTTTGCTATGAACTGCCCCGACCTCTCTCAGGCCTGAGACCATAAACTAAATATAATAGTAAAAAGTAAAAATCTCCAAAGTTTATTTCTCAGTGGATGATTCATTTTAGTTCAGGCTTGGAAATACTTGGAAAATTTTTAAATCAATAAAATACCATACTTGGTTTTTATTGTCCTTGTCCGTCTCTTAACGTCTTTGTTTTCCCTTCAAATATGTTCTGACTCTTTGAACATAGACTGTTGAATATTTTTTAAAGTTCTCAATAAAGAATTTTCGAATTTCATTTTAAATATTCAACAATATCAAATGAAAATACTTTTTTTCTGGTGCTTTATTTGTAGATATATCGTTTCGGCCACTATTCCTGTGGCCTTCTTCAAATACAGATTCAGATACCAGCGATCTGTCCTTGGTGTGGCTATAGGACTTGGAATCTTATTTCCAAGTTCAGCTCAGAAAGCATTGGAGTTGTGATGGGAAGGCCATCTTGGTTTTATTACAGTTCAGAATGTAGATCGAAACATTAAAGACTCTTTTTGATTGTACCTGAATCTGTAGATTAAGAAGGCCACAGACTGAGTGGCCGAAACATTGTATCTTATACAAATAAACCACAATTTACCCGAAAACAAGTATTTTCATTTTATAACAATAATTGGGAGAGAATATTACTAAAAGAATTAGATTTTCGGTTTAACTGTGGTTTATTTGTAAAAATTACAACGTTTCGGCCACTCATTCTGTGGCCTTCTTCAGCTAAGATTATAAAGGTTGTTACATCTGTGACAATCTTTATAATCTTAGCTGAATTGTACCTGAAGAAGGCCACAGAATGAGTGGCCGATACGTTGTAATTTTTACAAATAAACCACAGTTAAACCGAAAATCTAATTCTTTTAGTAATGACAACAACTGTGAAAGTCTAAAATCCAAAATTAGTTGTTTCTTGATGGCTGGATATTATGATATGAGGATGTGGTATATGAGCAGCCAAGGGAGTTTTATTTTATTTTTCGCCTTGGCTGCCCATATTTCTCATCGTCATAATTGGGAGAGTTTCAACTCCCAAAATTCAACAATATTAGTTAAAAAAGTTATTTGGCACTTTAAATAAAAGGGTCTTTTAATTTTTTTTTTTATTTCGTGTTATTTTTTTTTTGGCTTTGGTGTGGACATATATGTATTTTTGAATGTTCAAAAAAGAAAACGAAATTCCTTAAAAAAATTTGGATTTAAATTTTTTTCTTCTACAAGACTGCATAACAGTGACGTCATTTCAGTTTTTCTTGGGGGGGGGGGGGCAAAATTTTTTAAAAATTTATATACATATAAACATATTGTTATCTATACCATCTTCTGTACTCGTTTATAAAGAGAGAGTGTGAGTTGGTTTGTATGAATGGGCTAAGCTCAGAATTTACTATTTTCTTCCAAAACCTTAGGGGGGGGGGGGGACAAATGCCCTCCCCCAAATGACATCCCGCATAAACAATCTTTAATAATCAATTTAACCAATTTGAAAGTATTATATAATCCTTCCATCCGTTGTTCATCACTATTTATAAATCCATAGATTTTCAAACATAAATGTAAACAATATATATGTATTATTTATTTGTGAATTTAAATCTTATCTTAAGTAGTAATTAATTAATTTTGTCTGCCTGTATGTCTGAATATTAATTTATAAATATTTTCACATGATTGATAACCTTTATGATAACCTAGTGTAATACCCCGATCTATCTGAATTCAGATTTGATTAAAATGTAGTTTTTTCATCAATTTTTTTACATATTTATATATACAGCATTTAATTATTCTCTTGTCATATTCTAATATTCTAACTATTCCCACAGAGACGCAAGTCTCTGCTCTTTAAGAGGCTCTCTGTCGGGAATACTTATAAAAAATAAGTCCTGAGCGGTGATTATATCAGGACAGAAAAATATGCAAATACAGGAAGGGCCGGAGCAAGGAACAGTTATTAAAAAAAATCGGAAAGAATTTCTAAACTGGAAAATTGGTAAGATTTAGAAAATATATGTATATGAATCGAGATCTTTTAAATTTACTGATTACAGGATTTTTATTTAATGATTACCCGAAACTCCCTACTCCATTATCTTATTCATTTAATAGAAAAGTCAGAAAAATTTTAATGTTATGATAGAACATAAGTTAAACAGGAATAATATTTTTTTTCTTGTTTGGGGTTTTCTTTCGGATAATTGCCACCTCCCTCCATCTCTAAAATATACATTTCAGAGATCTGATAAGTGACTTGTTTTATTTTCTGATTCAGAGCTAAGATAATGGCAGATGTTCTCAAACACTCCTTCACTATTCACAGGTCAATTATTTTATATAAAATTGCAATTTTAATAAACATTAAAAAGACTTAGGCCTATGTTATTATAATAAAAATGAAAACCTTTTTGGCTTGTAAAAAAATGATACAATTCGTTTCATAAGAAACGTAAACCGGGTGCTTGATGTGAATAATCAGTTGAGGAATCAAGCAGAGTTGGTACAGGGCACTCAATTCGGTTCCCGAAACCCTAAATCTGCCACTGGATGTAGTTTGGGTCGTACCCCAAAATAGTATATTTTAAATCAATGAAGTCAGTAGCTGTCTTTCTATAAACAGGAGAAGGAGCAGGTGCAGAAGATGGGTCAATAAAATGAATCCGAAACGTCTCATTGGATTGTGAAAAATCGGAGGCTTTTTATTTTTGGCTGCACCTGCTCCTTCTCCTGTTTATAGTATATTTTGTTTAAACAACAAAAGATTGATTGTTGGTCATTGAAACGTTATTTGTACAATCCTTTTGAACCGAATGACTAATGTATTTTATTCTAATGTTTAATATAATTAATGTGTATTTAAAAATTTGTTATCAGCTCCTCCGCAAAGATCACTTCTCTCAAGACTATGCCGACCTCTACCTCTCTCCTTCGGATTAACAATATTAGCATTCCTACAATGGCGAAGAATTACAAAAAAGGATTCCTCTATTCAGGCAACTAAATTTGAAGTATGTTCTATATAAGAATTTTCATATTTAATAACTCATTATATTCACCTTAAACCAGGGCCCACTCTAGGGGAATGAATGAATTTAATTTAATTTAATTTAATTTATTTGCTCTGAGGCACTTTGCCTCACAGAGCATTAAAAAGAATAAATTAATAAAAAAAGTACTGCTTAAATCTACCTCTCTCGTACCATCCATCCAGTATCTACTGTCCGCTCCTGTCTCTTTATTAAGTACTCGTGGTACCTTTTCTTAAAAACTCTCAACGTGCCGATCTGATATCATCCAGGATACCATTCCATAACCTTATCGATGTTACCAAGAATGAATGGTCATAATTCGTCGTCTTATGAACAGGAATTCGCAGGTCTAGAGAATACGCCCTAGGAACCTCTGGTCCAATTTTCGCTAAGCGTAATTCTCGAACAGGTACTTAGACTCTTTATTGTTCAATATCCCAAACACATGACACCCCATCATAAGTTTCCGCCATTCTTTCATTTTAAGCCATTTTAGCTTATTATAATAGGGAGTTATATGCTTGTCAATATGGAGATAGAATATGAACCTATACATGCATTCAATACTCTCTCGAGCACCGTATTTTGCTCACCCGACATGCCGTGATACACCAGACAACAATAATCGAAATGAGCCAGAATCAAGGAATTTACCAAGAGTTTCCTAAGACCATAAGGAAGGATATCCTTGTTTCTTTTAAGCAGGAAGAGACTAGAATAGACCTTTCTTGATATATTAAGAATGTTCCTTCCAGCATTAAGTACTATCTAGAGTAACGCCAAAATTTTTGGCCGAATTTGAATATTTAATTGATTGTTTCCACATATAGGTGAAATATGATTCCTGTAAGGATCTATCAAAAATATGCACTAATACAGGTAATATGCACGGAATTTATAGTTTTATTAATTTAAGTGGTATGTCATCGACGCCCCGGGCCTCTGAACCAGGCTTATTTATGAGTGAAAGGACTAATTTTGGCTCGACAGTGGGAAAAAAGAACCTGTGTGGAATGAAGGAATATCCTTCACGATAAGGATCCTTTACTCAAGAACTGGGAATATCTCGAGAGACAAAAAATTCGTTGAATAGGCCAACATCAATTTTTAAAGGTTTTGTAGTTGGGCCTTTTGTTAGGCCTAGTTTGGATATTTCACGTCATAACAGTTAGAGTGGAGATAAAGCATTTTTACTATCTCTTATGGCATCAGTTACTCTATTTCTTGCCATCCTGAACCTTGAATGCAATTCCGGCTTTCCCGTTCTGAGTGTCCATCTTCTCAGTAGCTGCTCCAGGGAGTTGGAGCCTTATTTTTAATTACAGTTCGGGTGACGCATGTCTGTTGAATATCTCTAAAATTAATTCATTTAAATTATATATTTTGACATCAATATCCCTTTCACTAATAAGAGATCAATCTACCGAGGGTACATAATTCACTTAAAAATAAGTCGTAATGGAAATTTTTAAAATTACGATATGTGACAAGACCTTTAGAAATAATTCCCTCACTTAAGGACTCATTCACAACCATTAGATCAATCCAAGAATGGGAGCTTTGAGTGAAATGTGTAGAACTAAATGGTAGTACTTTGAGACCAAGGCAAACCCGGACAGTATTTTGGCTGTAAGCAGAGTTGTGTTTTTTTATTGAATTAAAAAAACATTGTATCAAATTGGAATGTATTCTAAATAATGAGTTATTCCCGGAGATTTAATTTTCCGGGTAAAAAATAAGAATTTTTCCAGGATTCAGGAAATTTAAAAAAAATTTTATTTGTTAAATATTTTTTAGAATAAATAAAATATATTTAAATTTTAAATTTTTTGGAATTCTATATTGACAAATAATTTTTTTAAAGTATATATTATTTTAATATACTCATAATTATCAATCATACTCATAATTACTTTCATAATAGGACCGTTCCTGGGTATGTTCTTGCCTCGGTGCGATGTCGGCAACGGGGATGGCCTCCTACCACCTAGAGAAGCGGTTGACGGCCATAACGCAAGCTGATGGTAGTGGACCGATAATGTTCACGTGGACATATCGAAATCGCGCAGTTAATGGTATAAAGTCGCCGAACGGATTCACTGTGTAGCAGGTGACGTTCCACCTTTGACAAACTCGGCCCGATTCGCGGCAGTCCTTGCTCACTCCTGGTTGCGAAAGGAGTTTTGCTGAGGCAGCCAAGCCTGGGTGGTTGAAACATTTGAGTTGGTGTCCTGTCCTGTATAGCTTGCATATTTTTTATCACTTTTCTTAGATGATGTTGATGTTATATGTGGAGAGTGGCGGGGACTTACTTGTTGATCTGTGTCTCGATTGTTGTGTTGTTGTTCCAGGTGTTTTGATTGCATGGGTTGCTTGGGTCGCCGTAGCACTTTTTTTTTAAATTTATATATATAAACAAATAGTCGCATAACAGGAAAGATCTCAATTATGATGCGACACTACAAAATTAAAATTAAAAAAATAAAAGACAAAAAGAAAATTTTAACACAGTCTCAAAGTTACAGAAACAAAATCCTTCTTTAAGTTAATTTTCAATTATACATGTTTGATAAATTAAAAAAAAAAAAAGTGGAAATAATAATAAATAAAATATTTGGAAATTTATAAATTAAAACAAAAACTCTATGTTCTAATAGTCTCTCGAATTGTGGAGTTTAGGCTTTCAAAGTTGTTATCATTAATAAAATGTGGTTTATTTGTAAAAGTTACAACGTTTCGGCCACTCATTCTGTGGCCTTCTTCAGGTAGTACTAATTCAAATGAGATTGTCACAGATCCCCTACCCCTGGGCAACCGGGGGGGGCCCCCCCCCCCCCCGTAACAACCTTTGTAATCATAGCTGAATTGTACCTGAAGAGGGCCACAGAATGAGTGGCCGAAACGTTGTAACTTATACAAATAAACCACAGTTAAACAGAAAATCATTTCTTTATAGTCTCTGTCACGCCTTCAGGGTCATTAACTTCAGATGTTGGATTGTGTGTAGCTTCAAGAGATTGCGCGATGCTATAGGCTTCAGTAAATGTGCTTGGATCTTTGTTAATAATCTCGTCACACATTTCTTTAGATGCATCTGTTGGATGAGCATTCTGTCGAAGAATGTTCCATATTCGCAAAGTGTGGCTGTCTGTATTAACCTTTGAGTTGAAATAGACTCACTTTGAAGTTGTTTCAAGTAATATTTTCAAAAAACGATTTATTTTTATAGCGTAAATTTGCTATAAATTTCCCAGAAACATTCAACATATCTTTACTTGTTGAAAATAACATTTTATCACCTTCCGATCAAATAAACCAGCAATAAATCTATCATAAACCAACTCTTCTTCTATTATAAATCTCCATAATTACAGATCTTAACAAGTTTATGTAAATCTGTCTTAAATGAATCCACAATTTCATCCTCTTGCCGTTAATGCTGATGAAATTTTGCTTTTTCAAAAAGAACATTCCCATCGTATTCCCTGGTTAATTAAAATAGAGACCTTGTTTCGATTGAGTTTGCATATCCAACCCTGAGGCCTTTCCTATATCTCTCAAATATTATTAATCCAATTAGACCATTCATTCAGGAAAGAAAAATCAAAAGAATTAACTCCAAAATTGTGTTGATCTTGATTCTTCTTTTATTAGACATAATCAATATCATTAATTAATAAAAATTAACCACTTCTGACACCATGTACCTACAATTAATGGAACAAATTGAATATTTTAAGCAGTCAAAATCATTAAAAACATCAACATTCAACACAACCAAAACATCAACACATATTTTACTATCTCACAATTTTATAAATATTAATTTTTTAAATTTCATTTGAATAGGTAACCTGTTACAAAGCAGTTCCTCTTCGTCTTCTTTCTCGAATGTGGGGTTGGATCACTAGCAAGCAACTTCCTGAATTAATTCGCCCTTGGATCTACTCTAGTTATGCCAACACTTTCGGCTGTAATTTGGAAGAGGCTGCACACACTTCATTAGTAGAATATCCATCCCTATCAGATTTTTTCTGCAGATCTCTCAAAGATGGAGTGAGGCCCATATGTCTCGGTGACTGCATTGTAAGTATAGACTACAGAATATACTTTTTGAACTAATGCATTTCAGAAGTGATTGGATAGACAATTCAAAAGTCAAATGTTTAAATATTTTCATTCTTTCTAAGTCTTATTACTCGGTTCCTAAAAAAAATTTGCAATATCTTTTTAACATTAATTTTCATTTAACTTAAAAAAGGAGCTGGCAGCAGAAAGGTGAGCCTCAATATTTAATAAAACTCTCCAGACATTGAAAAGTTTTGGCTTTATTAGTCAAATAAGAGCTGGAAAACATACATTATTTTCAATATAAAAAAAACATCTAAAGCTATAAAAACATTCCATAAATTAATATAATGTTATATATATATATATATGTTTTTTTCTTAATCGCTATCCCTCAAATATTTTGAAGTTTAAGTGCATATTTAGCGATTTAAGCTATATTTTGCTTATTTGTGTGTTTTTTATTCCTAGTTTGTTGGCAAATCTGTAAAATAATTGAAGATTTTGAGACAGAGAGGGTAGGCCAGAGGTTTCATACCTTTTTTGACCCCCTTCTCAAACATTTCGAGAGAATTTAATGAAATAATTAAAGTATATTTAAATTAAAATATAAAAAATAAAATATTAAATTTCTTTTAAAAATAAACATTTATTTTATATTAAATAAATTGGAGTTGTCTTGTCGGGATCTTGTGATGTGGAAAGATCATTTTCGAAGTTTTTTTGTTTAAATTAAGATCTTTTTCGGCATTGAAGGCCATTTAGACCCCATCTCCAAGTTAAAATTAACTTTAACAGACAATATGTGTAAGTGGCTTAATGTAAGCAACTTACAAATGTGTTTGGTTATTCAGAGCAATAAATTTTAAAATAAATTTATTGGAGATTTCTTCTTTTACCTGTTCCTTGAGTCAGTTTAAAGCTATCAAGCATTATTATGAGTTTATAATGCATATTTTAAGTGCACATTTACTCTTAAAATGCATATTTTTTGGTTTTTTAGTGAATATCGATCCGAGCCCTAGTTATAAACATCTTACATTATAAAATTTAACTTTTACAGTTACGTGATCATCCGTATATTTATTTCCATGTTGTTCACAGTGATGGATTTACGCTTAGGCCCGTGGCAAAATTTTATAGAGTATAAAATTTAAAGAACGATTGAAATATTAACATCGATTTTGAATGCACCTCCTCCCCCTCTGCTGCCCCTCCACAGCACGAAACCAAATTCATGGGTTTACATATACATTTATTGTTTTCTCTATAACAAAAAATCTGGTGTGATTGGTCGCACAGCATATAACTTTCTCTTATCATAGGTAATTGAGTTATGTTCTGTGCTTGTCCCAACAGATTTTTTGTGTCGACATATATTCGGTTTCCTTCGATATATTAGAATTCAAGATGTCAAATTTATAAACATAAAAAATATATTATATCTATATATAGTCCATCGAATGCTGGTTTTTATTCTCCGGCCCTTATACATGTGATCCAGCGATAATCTTCCAATTGTAAAATAAAATATTTAATCATAAAATATAAATTTTACATCTTGAATTCTAAGGGGCCATCCATAAAGTACGTCACACGAATTTCAAGACTTTTTAACCCCTCCCCCCGTCCTTGTCACATTTTTAAAAATCCCTCCCCCTGATGTGACGTCACACATTTTCCAATTTTATCAATAATAGACACCTAATTATGCTAATTATGATAATAATAAATAATCTCATAGCGAGAGTGCTAAAGTATTAAAAATAACATTGTGTGGTTTTATGAAACCACGATGCAAGTGAAACTTTTTTCGGATCGTATGCGTTTAACTGAAAATTTTCAGAAAATGATTCAAACAAGGGTATTAAAATCGCGTTTTTAATCTTAACTTAATAATTGGAAAATGGGAATGATAATGGGAAAATCAATAGAGGCATGTTAAAAACTGAGAAAAATATTTATTTAGTATTTGAATCATTTTAAATTATTTAAAATTATATTTTATCAATTTAAAAATTCAATAATTAAATCTCACAATTATTTTTTATAATTCATCATATATATTAAATTTCAACTTTCCTATTTTTGTCGTCACGACGTGACGTCATAACTTGTAGCGTCACTGCCTTTGACGTCACGGCTTGTAACGCGACATGCTGATAGAGAAACGAAAAAATTTGTGTCGATCAAAATAAAGTTTCACTTTAAAAATATAAATTGCGTTCGTAAATATTAAAAATTTTGTTCACCTATAAATTTCGCGTTTGGGCATCTCGAATTTTGAAATGTGACGTCACAAGGTTTTTCACCCCCCTGCCCCTTGTCACATTCTGGTGATACCCTCCCCCCCCTTTTAGGTGTGACGTAATTAATGGATGGCCCCTAATATACGTATTGGCCGAAACTATATATATGCTATACGACGACTACCATACTAGATTTTTTACTTAATCAAATATTAATGATCTAATCATTTTATTTTTTAGGTGTCACCAGCAGATGGAAGTATTCTAAATTACGGACCAATTACTAATACCAAAGTAGAACAAGTCAAAGGAATCACATATTCACTTCCTGCATTCCTTGGACAACAAACCTGGAAGACTGATAAAGATATTACAACTAATGATAATTATCAATCTAATTTGTTAGAGAATAAGAATAACCAATTGTATCAATGTGTAATTTATTTAGCTCCCGGTGATTATCATCGATTTCATTCCCCCATCAACTGGGATGTTTATTATCGAAGACATTTTCAAGGTAGGCTAAGATTAAAAATAAAACCTATTTCTTTTAAATATTCCAATAATTTTTACTTTCTCTTACGAGGTTGAAATTTTATATTTAAGTTAGGCATCCCCCTAACACGAAGCTTTTAAACAAAATCGGCCAAAAAATACTAGTACTTTACTGATGTACTTTTTTAGTTTTTTTCGATTTTCTTAAAATTCGTTCCAACGATTTTTTTTTAAATTCATAAATCAACTATTTTTTAGATGCTCTTTAAAATGTATATTCTCATTTTGCCGTTGAAATCTTTTGAAGCACACTTTACTCTTGTTCTTCATTGGAAAGATAAGAGAAATGGTTGCCATGGTAACAGAATTTAAATCTGTTTCTTTTTAGATTAAAATTCATATAAATCTATTATTATTTAAAAATATCTTCCTTTAAGCTTGAGATTACTTGTCGATATTATTAGCAGATGGTACGCTGTAGGGGTTAATAAAAGACAAATTTATCGTTTGGCTTTTATTCAGGGAAACTTAATTTGGCCGACCAATGTGCGCATTATCTATTGGTTTCGGTTTCAAAGGAAACCATTTTCAAGGCCTGAAAATAAAAAATAAAAATACAATTTTGTTCTTATCGCAACATCACAACAGAAGGAATTACGGTAGAGTGTTGACAGTAGATTGTTGGAAAAAACATATGTATATATATATAATATAGTTGGTTGTTGGACCCACCTCAGTTCCCAAAATGTTTTCGTAAATGAGGCACCAGCATGCATATAATATGGGCTTGTGTAAATATCAGCCAACTACAAACCATATATTATTTTTATTTTATATATAACTTCATATATGTATGTATGCATGTATATATTATTTTGATTTTAGCATTTTAATTTTATTACATTGACTCTGTATATATATATATATATAAACCATGTGTGTCAATCCCTTACCTTAGTGCATTGGTCGGCCAAATTAAGTTTCCCTGAATAAAAGCCAAACGATAAATTTGTCTTTTATTAACCCCTACAGCGTACCATCTGCTAATAATATCGACAAGTAATCTCAAGCTTAAAGGAAGATACGAAAAATCTTGTCTAGTTTTCGGTTTAAAATTATTTAAAAAGTCTATCAGTAATATTTTATGAAAATTGTTTCAAGTACACTTTACTGATGTAATTCAGTTTTTTACAATTTCACTTTCCTGCTCTTCGTTCCATAGAGCCAATGTTAAATCCCTATGGGGATTTGTATATTGATTTCGATTCAAAAGGGGGTCCCCTTTGAAACTTTTCATTTTAAAATTTTTTTTCAAATTCATGAAATTTTGTATTCATTTATTCTCTATTGTGTATAAAATATCCAAATATGAGATTAAAATTTTGAAAAATAACTATAGTTAATTTCAAGCAGTCAAGATTTAAAATGCAAGTTTGAAACTAAGGTGCTATGGAAAACTAAATATATCTCGACCAAGGGCGGATCCAGAGATGTTTCTCGGGGGGGGGGGGGGGGGGGGTAATCTGGTGTGACTCGTCGCACAGCACCAGGGGAGTACGAAAAATTTTGTTTTTCACGGAACCAAAAATTTTTTCATGTGCCGTTCACGGAACCAAAAATTTTTCCAGCCCGTAAAAATATTTTACCTTTTTTTAGAACCAAAATTTTTTCCGCTCGCGGAACCAAAGAATTTTTCATGCGCCATTCGCGGAACCAAAATTTTTTCATGTGCTTTACGCGGAACCTCTAATTTTTTCCAACCGTTTAGATATTTTACCTTTTTTTAGAGAGCGGGAATTTTTTTTTAATACAAATACTATAAAATTTACGTTAAAAATTCGTTTTTTCACGAAAAAAAGGTATTTTTTCAAATCCCGGGGGGGGGGGGTAATTACCCCCTTTGCCCCCCCTGTATCCGCCCTTGATCTCGACACAAAAAAATCTGGTGCTACCAGCCACACCAGATTTTTATATTTTTATTTTCATTTCAGGTGAACTTTTAAGCGTAAATCCCACAGTTGCAAGATGGATTCCAGATTTATTTACTATTAACGAAAGAGCCTGCTATATCGGCAAATGGAAACATGGCTTTTTTCGATGACTGCTGTTGGTGCCACAAATGTTGGATCCATTAAAGTTTATTGTGATGAGGTTTGTTTGTATTAACACTAATTAGTTTGACTTTCACAAGTCATTTTAATTGTAAATATTATAGTCTCCCCAGCCAGAAAAATATGTTTTGACCAAGACCCGTGTTGCAAACAAAACGTTGGCTCATATTATCCCCGCTTCTTTTTATAATACTACTTGAGGCGATCCGTCAAAACATATTTTTGTACTGAGGACAGCCTTGTCAAAATATTTTCTGAGATATTTTGATACGGACAGAGGATTGACAATTATATATATATATTTATCTTATATTATTAAACAAGCAATGTATGTTTATTTGTTTGTAAGCACATCAGTTCTCGAAAAGTGCTCTAACGATTTTTTTTTCAAATTTTAAATATATATTTCCGGTACTAATATGAAATTGGGCTAGGTTTCACCCATGGGAAAATTCGAGTACTAGTACTTTTTTAGTTTTTGAATTTTTTCAATAATCTTTTTGACGATTTCTTTCAAATTTTAAATATATACTATTCCCGGAATAGAAAACAAAGTACCATTGATGGCGCGCTGAATTTTAGTCAACTTTGAAAGGACCTCGAGAGAGCTGGGGAGCTCCTGCTAGGATATGATGCACCAACTATTCAACTTATGAGTGGCATCAAGAAATCGCAAAAATCCAAATCTCTGTCAGCTTTTTTAAAGTGAAACTTTTATTTTATCTTCTCAAATTTTTTGGCGTCGCGTTACAAGCCGTGACGTCAAGGGCCGTGACGCTACAAGTCATGACGTCACAATCCGACATGACGACAAAAATAAGAAAGTTGAAATTTAATATATACAAAACGAATTATAAAAAAATAATTGTGAGATTTAATAATTCAATTTTTAAATTGATGAAATATAATTTTTAAAATAATTTAAAATGATTCAAATCTTCAATCTCTCTCTCTCTCTCTATATTATATTTCTAGTTCCCGGAACAAGTTTTCCCGGTTACGACTAACCCAAAACTTTCTTCCATTTTTTTTTATAATATATATATATATATATATAATAGCGGTGTGTCCGTCTGTCTGTCCGCCAGAACCAGCTGGCTGGGGTCCAGGGGGGTAGCCCCCTGTCTAGACGCCAGCCAGTTTCCCATAATTACGAAAAGGCTAGGGTCCGCCGCAGGCGGGCCCGAGCCAGTTAGTGGGTGCTCCAGGGGCGCCTTCGGCGGGCGGCACGGCTAGTTACTAAATAAATATTGTTCACAGTTCTTAATATGCCTCTATTGATTTCCCATTTTCCAATTATTAAGTTAAGATTAAAAACGCGATTTTAATACCCTTAATTGAATAATTTTCTGAAAATTTTCAGTTAAACGCCTACGATTCGAAAATAAGTTTCACTTGCATCGTGGTTTCATAAAACCACACAATGTTTTTTTATTCTGCCCCACTGTGCGCCCTCCAGGGCCTAGCGCGGTAGGGGAGCCGAAGGCATATTATTTTAATAATATAAATATTTTATTAGATGAAGCTCAGGAACCTTTTTCACAATATTCAATAGAATTCGGACCAAGAGGTCCAATTAAAAGTCAAAAAGTTTTTTAAAACAAAAAAATTGAATACTTTTTTTATATTTTAGATTTATTATCATTGTGCAGATCCGTGTTGCCTCTCCCGGCGATACAATTCCTACCTTTTTGGTTTATTTAAATTAATAAATATTTGGTTAGGCTATATGTTTTCCATTATAACTTCATGAACTTTTCTAAAATTTGCTTTTTCTTTTCTTATCTTTCAGACTTTAATCACCAATCGAAAATGGGTGAAAAAACAAAAAGAACATTTTAAAGATAAAACAATGCTAACGGAAGAAGGAAAACCATTAAATATTAAAAAAGGTGAACCGTTTGGTGAATTTAGATTAGGATCAACAATTGTAATCATATTTGAAGCTCCTAAAAACTTTAATTTTAATTTAAATATAGGCCAAAAAATTAAAGTTGGTGAATCCATAACCAATAATGATTCCTAAATATAATTCCAATATTTTTATAATTTATAATAATATAACTATCTTTCGAAAAAATAATTTTTTTAAAATAAAATTATTTCGTAAACCTCGCGTTGGTATTTATTATATTTTTTGCTTTCACTTATTTCCCTTCCTAAAAATGTTCCATTTAAGCAGTTTTTGGGTAAAAAAATTGAAGAGGATATTTTTTATCAGATATTTCATTATACCGGTAATATGATTTAATAAGAACATTAGAAAAATCATTTATTTTAAATCGATTCTTGGAAGAATTTTAATCATATTTAGAAGATCCACATCAAGAACAATTTGTTCCGTGAAAGGTAGGAGAAAGTTGTGTGCTGTGCGGTCAGTCACACCAGATGTCGAGACCACGGGAAGTAGAAAAAGGAATAAATTCAAATGATGCGGGTTTAATCAAGAAGAGATCTGTCTACTGATGTCCATGACTACGTCTCCCCAAGCGCGAGAAAACAACATCTTGAGAGTGTAATTCCCTGGTGGATCTAGAAATTATGTATAATCGTTTCATATTTTTCCTATTTGTTCTAAGTTTTTTAAAGTGAAACTTTATTTTGATCAACACAAATTTTTTCGTTTCTCTATCAGCATGTCGCGTTACAAGCCGTGACGCGCTACAAGTTATGACGTCACAAGCCATGACGACAAAAATAGGAAAGTTGAAATTTAATATATATGACGAATTATAAAAAATAATTGTAAGATTTAATTTTTCAATTTTTAAATTGATAAAATATAATTTTTAAAATAATTTAAAATGATTCAAATACTAAATAAATATTTTTCTCAGTTTTTAATTTAACATACGCCAATTGATTTCCCATTATCATTCCCATTTTTCAATTATTAAATTAAGATTAAAAAGGCGATTTTAATACCCTTAATTGAATAATTTTCTGAAAATTTTCAGTTAAACGCCTACGATCCTAAAAAAGTTTCACTTGCATCGTGGTTTCATAAAACCACACAATGTTATTTATTCATTTGGGTTCAATAAACATTATTCAAATAAGTGTTGTTTCTTTCAGCATTAAAGACTTGAATTTAAATTAGTGTTAATTTTGATTTATCCAACGACATCATTCAAAAAATATTCACATCAACATTTGGCATCCCTTGTAGGGGAATATAAATTTAAAGGATGACTGATTCAGAAATGGAGTACAATAAAATCAAAAAGGATTGAAAAATTCCTTATAATAGTCTAGTTTTTTTTTTAAATACGTTTAGACGGCCGCTCCTACTCCCCCCTTATCCAAATTTGGAAAGAGAGCTCTCATATAGTCGGAATATATATAAAATCTTAGCGTGAGTTCGAAATATTAAAGCATTTTAATTTTATAAGATTCCCAAAAAGGCAAAATTTTTAAGTGATATGCCTGCTCAATAGAAACAAATGAATGCTCTAATTGTAAAATTATTAGATTATATAATAAAATATAAATTATTAAAAAATCATATTTACATTTTTATAATCGATTTAAAAAAAATTATACATAAATTGATAAAATTTTAAAACAACATATGATAGTTTTCAAATCATTTTCATGATTAAATCATTAATTTTTTCTTTCCTATTTCCATAATCACCTCCATTTTTAAAAGGAATATTTAATTTAGTCCAATTACCCAGAGGTTTTTTCAGCTGAAAAATTTTTAAAATTAGGAAATGTTAAATAAAAAAAAAAATCAAATAAAATACCTTAAAAGTATCCAGAAAATTGATAACTAAATGAAATTTCTCTCCTACTGTAAGGATTTCCTTAATAATATCTTCAATACAGATAAATCCTTCATTGCCTATAAAAAGAAAATATATATATATATATTAAATGAATATAAAATTTTTCTTGCTTTACACTAACTAAAGGGAGTGTTGAAATTTATATAATAAAAAATTTTATCCAAACAGATAAAAAGATTATTTGAGTTGTAGAAATAAAAAATGACTGTGGGGACAAAAAACATACCTAATTGCTCTTCAATTTGTTCGTTTGAAGTAATAAATTTCTTTCCTTGTCTCGCTCTGCCTCTCTTGTATATTAAATCTCGTATGCTTTTTAAATCGGGAATTCCCCATGTGATATATGGTTCGCATATTCTTAACATATTATTTGTTAGCTAAAAAAAGTTTTAATAAATTAATATAAAATAATGATATAAATATTAAAAAAAAAAAAAATCAAAAGAATTACTTTATTCATTTTAAGGAATGTTCCTGCATTTTGTTGAGTTAACTTTAAAAGTTTTAAAATATTATTTACTTTATTTGATGTATTAACTTTCCTGAAAAATTATAAAAGAAAGATGTATAGATAAATATAATAAAAAACTTTTTAGAAAAAAATGCTTTTATTTAAAAATTGAACTAAAAAGAGAAAAATAATTTCATTTTTGATGTTAAAATTGTTGAATATTTATGGCTTAAAATAAAATCGTGGGGCGCTTCGAGGGGGTTCTGAGGGTCTAAGAATAGACCTTAAGCTATCAATGAGTGCCTCACGCTTTTATTTTAACGAAACAGTGTAAGAAAATTTACAGCAATTGTACAATCGGAGGTTTTCTTCGCTTGTAAGTTGCAAAAGGGTTAATGAAATAAAATAAAATTTACTTATCAGGATTTATTTGTGATAGATTAATTGTCATAAAAAATTTCAGATTTATAACTCTCATCGGGAAGTCTTTTGAAAATAAGGCTAATTCGCGTGAGGCTTCATATAAAGAACCAGACTGGTCTATTTTGATCTACATTTGAAACATTAAGTGTCATAAAAAAATGATCCATAAATATCAAATTTCAGATTTATAACTCATCGGGAAGTCTTTTGAAAATAGATTAATTCGCGTAACGCTTCAAATAAAGTACCACATTAGTTTGGTCTATTTTGATCTAATTTTCATACAATTGATGTCATCAAAAATGACCCATAAATATCAAATTTCACACCCCTAGCTCATCGGGAAGTGTCTTAAAAATTGACTAAAATTTGGTGACCTTGAAAAAGTTAGTTATGGTTGAATTACGCGGGGCGAGTTTGCTATGGCTTGAAAACTAGCCAGCCAGGTTTAGCATCAACTCCATTCCTGCTGTGAATTCAGACTTTAAATAAAAACATTTTCAAAAATTGCAAAATGTATAGAAATTATTAACATTTTGGGGCCTTGCAATTAATTAATTCCCAAAATATACATTTAATATTTTCAAATTCATTTTCCAGGTCTTCCTTAAATAGAGCCAATGTTAAATCTCTTTGGGGATTTGCATTTCGATTCAAAAGGGGTCAAAGGGGGTCCCCTCTGGAACTTTTAACACATTTAAAATACATTTTTCCAATTCTTATGAAATTTTGTTTTTATTTAGGACTCTCTATTATGTATAAAATATCCAAATATGAGATTAAAATATTGAAAAATAACCATAGGTTATTTCAAGCAGTCAACATTTAAAATACACAGAGCTTATGGAAATTTTGAATAAATTGACTTTTTTTACTTATACAGTAAATTGCAAGTTGTCAAGACTGCAACTAAGGTGCTATGGAAAACTAAATATATCTCGACACAAAAAATCTGTTGTGACAGCAGAGTACGCTACATAACTTTCGATTACCGAAGGTAAGAGAAAGTTGAGTGTTGTGCTACCAGTCACACCAGTTAACTTTAGATATTCCGGGTCTTATTGAAAAGTATTATAACATTTTCGAAATATGATTGTGAATAAATATAATTTTTCTTATTTCAATTAAATAAATGTTATATTATATTTTTATTTAAAAAATAAATCGCATTATGTCTGAAAAACGTAATGATAAAATAATCTTATTCGTCGAGAACTGTTTGAGATAACAGGAAACAATGGGAAATCGGACTTGGGCAAGTTTCTTAAATGTTTGGAGCAACATTTTGTATACAAATTTATACAAAATGCTGAACAATTTTTCATGATTCAATTTTTCTGATCTGCCACTTCAAATTTTGAAATTATATTACGAAATTTGTAATCAGCGACCCCTTTAAACCAATTTACATTTAAATCTAAAACTTGTTTCTATTTTTTTCAAATTTGATGATTATTTCCACAACTTACCCTTTTATTCTGATTACAAATGCAAGAGGGTAGTTGGGTTCCTCGGAGTAATTGCCTCTTAGTTGTGAATCCTTTTTAATTCGATTTTCATCTTTACTTTTTTGTCGATGCAATTTTACAAAGTATTCAGCTCGTTTGAAAAATTTCCTTTTTGAAGTTACTTTGGCTTTCTGAAAGAAATGTATTTAAAGAATTATATATATCATGTGTTGGTCCATGAGGTAATTATGAAAAACATATAACCAAGTATTTATTAATTTAAATAAGCGAAAAATGTAGGTACCGCCGGGAGTTGCACCATCAGTAACGGAGAAATCTGAACGCTTGATTTGAGCGGCGTTTCTCTAGTAGACTGAAATCAGCGATCTATCATAATTTAAATAAGCGAGTGCGTACTGTGGTCCAACAGTAGGGCATGTTGAGCGTAAATCGACAAGATCCGTGGTGCAACTCCCGGCGGTACCTACATTTTTCGCTTATTTAAATTAATAAATACTTGGTTATATGTTTTTAAGAAATGTATTTTTATTAATTAATGAATTTTAACTTTTATCTTTTGTAAAATAATATAAATAATTACTTTATTTATTTAAATAAAATGCTTAGAGACTAGAAGCACTCCAGAGCAGAGGAACAATAAGTATTTTACCAAAATATATAAGTATTTTAATGAGTATGAAGAAATGTTTTATAAATAATTTAGATCAGTAGCGTAACGTTTTTTAGCTGGGCCCCCCCGCAAATCTTTATTTCGGGCCCCATACAAAAAATATTTTTAAAATACCTTATATCCCTGAACCCTGAGGGCCCGGGCCCTCTCAAAGAGAAATTTTCATTAAATTTTTTACCGTTTTTATCGGAGCCCACTCAAAGAGAAATTTTCATTGTTTTTTTTGTTTTTGTTTTTATCGGAGCCCTGAGGGCCCGGGCCCTCTCAAAGAGAAATTTTCAATATTTTTTTTTTATCCAAATTTTTCCGTTTTAATCGGAGCTACAGATTTTTAGCCCGACCCGGCCCGTGGGCCCCCCAAGGTCCGGGGCCCTCCCGCATCGCGGGGTCGGCGGGGGCGTGCGGTACGCCACTGATTTAGATCTAATTAGAATTATCTTGAGAAATAAATAATTACCTTTAAAGCTTTAAGTTCCTTAATTTTTGATGCATCTCGCTTTTTTCTTTTTTTCAAGACAGGCTCAGAGATCGAAGGAAATTTATTTAAAATTTCATCTGGACTATAACAGAAAAAAATATTTATTATTAAAAAAAAATATATATATATACAGTATATAATATATATATTATAAAAAAAAATTACTTGGACATAATTAATAAAAGGAGATAATCGAAATTTTATTATTAAAACAAAAGTGTTAAGTTATATCTCGTAAATTAATATACACGTGATTTTTAGGAATGGAGAAATTAGAAAAGATCAGGAAATGGTGTTAATTTAGCTGCATGTTCAGGTAGCGCTGCCAACATGAGAATTTTAATTATATACTGGGTTTGTTCGATAAACCACAGTTAAACCGAAAATCAAATTCTTTTACTAATAAATAAATGTTGTAAATAATTTTTCATATTAATAAAATGAATTATTTTTAATTGTTTTTATTTGAATTATAACCAGAGTTGCCTAGTTTTATCCCGCTGAGTATAATACACAGAGTTGGTTTTTATACACGATTTTGCAGTTTTAAACATAAATTGCGGATAAAACTTGTATAAAACGTATAAAATGTATTAAACGTATAAAATGTATAAAACTTGGATGCGCAAACCCGACGAGAAAGGAAGTTCAAATAAAATTTCATTTTTCAATTATTAACATTTTGATTATATTATTCACTAAATAAAAAGCAAACAACATCGTCAATGCTTTAGAACATTATAAAATATGAAAAGCTTTTAAGCTGTTTTTTCAGGGGGAGGGGGTGGGTTTTTTTACAGTTTTATACCTTTTATACATCGGCTTAGTTTTATCCGCAATAGTTTTATACATGTATAAAACCGTGTATTATACTCGACGGGATAAAACTTGCCAACTCTGATAATACACCCTTTTATACATGTATAAACCTATTGCGGATAAAACTAGGCCGATGTATAAAAAGTATAAAACTGTAAAAAACGAACTCCCCTTTGACTCCATTGAAAACGCAAGCGAATGCCTCGTCTCTTTATCTCATCCATGACTTTGGCTCAAATATTTCTGACATAGTGATGCTATCAGATTAAATTATTTATATTTAATCTTAATTATTTCTTTTTTTTAAGGTCAGTAATGAATTTAAATATTTATTTAATTGGTTCAGGATTATTATTTTCAATAAATTAAATAATTAAATTAAATTAAATGATTCAACAGGATAACCTTTCTTTGCTAGTCTATCAAATTTTATTTTTTTCATTTTTTTTATTTAATATTTTATTTCTTTTAATCATTTAATATTTATTTTAAAATTAATTCGATATGCAAATTATATAAATCAAATAGATTATTCGTTTTATTAACTCATTCACTATTTCCTTCACTTTGACAAATAATTTTTCATTTTTTCCTTTAATTTTTAATTTGTTTAAATAATTATGTGTTTTGTTTAAAATTATTTTTCTTATTTCGTTTATGCCTAGTTAGTAAAATTATTATTTAATGAACTTTTTAACATTTTAGAGTCAAGGAATGACAAAATTTGGGTTCTTTTTATTTCTTTCTTTATTTAAAAGTATTTACAAAATACTGGACCTAAAGAGAAAACTAAAATTCAAGTTAAATTTTATATTTCTTGACTCTTAAAATTTTAAATTCAAAAACAAAATTTCTTTATTCTATTGAATAGTAAAACATTTTATTTAACTTTTTTTAATTATATTAATTATTAATAATTTTAAATGACATTAACAAGTTGAAATGACTCAATTTTTTATTTCTATGCAGTAGGATATATATAAATAATTTTAATTGTCATAATTAGAGACCGGATTTTTATGCAGCAAAAACCGCTAAATATGCCATATAATATGCAGTAAAAGTATTAAAATATGCAGCCAAATATGCAATATATTTATGGCAAAAATATTGAGTAAATGGCTTCCAATTAAAGGTAAATCATGATTTCTACTGATGTAAAACTAATGGTGTTTTATTTTTGGAAGGAAATGATTAAAAAAAAAAAAAAAAATTGGTCTCGCAATAAAAACTAAATTTAATTAAAAAAACAAAACAAAACAAAAAAAAAACAGTAATATCAGTACAGTCAAATGTGTTAATTTATTTAACAAAATAGTTTTCTATAAAATATATACTAAATATTATTTAACAAAATAAACACTTTATAAAAAAAAAAAACGTAATATTTCTGAGAAACTAACTTTTAATTTGTAACTGAACGTATAATTAAAATTAACAATGAGGAGAGTAAGGGAGCCGGAAGCAATTAAAGAAAAATTATTTCTCTTTTTTCGCTTTATTTAATACAATTGTCGACGTTTCGGTCGATTTTTCCGGGCTTCATCAAGACAAATGTTATTGACTCGAGCTTAGAGGGGCTCTTGGCAAACATAACATTTGCCCTAATGCTGTTCGCACCAACAGTTATGTCAGGAGTTGCCAAGAGCCCCTCTAATCTCGAGTCAACAACAATTGTCCTGATGAAGGCCGGAAAAATTGGCCGAAACGTCGACAATTGTATTAAATAAAGCGAAAAAAGAGAATAATTTTTCTTTAATTGCTTTCGGCTTTCATGAGGAGATCAAGATCATTGCTTTTAATTTGCATTGTAATTTACAACTAAAAGCATTTCAAAATTAACTTCTTTAAAATTATAGCGTTTATCGCTTAATAAAGTTTTATATTTTGAAAATGATCGTTCCACATCAACAGATGTGATAGGGGCATATTTAAATGAACTTAGTGCAATAGGTTCGATTTCCTCCATCACATCAACTTCATCTCCTTGAAGTATTTTATTGATTTTACATAAATCCGCTAGTCCAGGATTTTTTTCTAGGATATGTTTTAATTTATTTTTCAACAAATTTCCTTTTTCCCCGGGTATTTGATTTACATGGGTTTTCAAATTATCAATTATATTAATATTTTCGCTCAATGCTATCCCACGCCTTTCTAAATCTTCAATAATTTTTAAAAGAAATTTACAATTGGCATAAATGAATGCCAGATCTTTGCCAGTATTGGTGGTTTTAAGCAATTCATGTACTTTTTGGACACAGAGAGCATCGTCCACTTCTGCAATTTTAAGAACCACACTCTTGAATTCAAGAAAATTTTCTGCATAGAAAACTGCTGCTGCAAGCCACGTACCCCAGCGAGTTATTACTGGTTGGGGAGGCAACGGTTTTCCAAGCATTAATTCTTTGTAAACATCAACCCTTGAAGGGGCCTTTAAAAACATTTTTTTGCCGTTGTTTATTAATTTATTTATATGAGGAAAAATTTCTCTTATTTTTTCCGCTAGGCGATTGCAGGCATGAGCGATGCATGTCACATGTATCATTTTAAAGTAAAAAATTTTTAATGATTGTCCGGCCTTTACCATATAGGGGGCTGCATCAGAAATAAATAGCAATACTTTATTTTCAATCGACCCTGTTGAAATAAATTTTAGCCCATCATTAATAAATCGACATATAGTCTCATAATTAGTTTTTTCAAGATGTTTTGAACAGACCAAAAATGGATTTTTTGGACCATTTGGGCTTAAAACGCCAACCAATAAATTAGCTACGTAGATACCCCTAGGGTCGGTAGTTTCATCTACAATTAAATATAAATAATTATCAACTAACTCATTTTTAATTTTCTCTATAGTCTTATTATAGCAAATGGGTAGATAATTTTTTCTCAACGTGCTTTCGTCGGGAATTTTGTTATTTGTGTATTTGGCCAAAAAGTCTTTGAAGGGGGTCTTTTGCAAATTCCAAAGTGGGATTCCAGAAGCCACCATGGCATGACACAAATCTTCAAAAAATATTGTTTGTTCAGCTATACCACGCATAGAAGTTAAGAGTTGCTGAGTTTTGACATCTTTACGTTTGACGCTGGCCAAATGTAAGTCTACAAAATAAGGCTCGATTTGTAATTAAAGAAATAAAAACCTAATTAAACGACATACCTGTTTTGACGTGTTGATCAACTTGCGACTTCCGATAGCTCGAAATTTTTTTCCGCATGGATTGCAAAAAACAACATTACCTTCAGTCGTAAATATTTTATCCTTTTCATAGGGAGCAATCCATTGCGAAATTTTTGAAGCAAACGAGGACCCCTGTTTTGGCATTTTTTTCTTTAATTAATTTGACTTCGAACTATGAACACAACTGACTTGATATTCATCCAACGAAAATTCTAGAAAAACTAAATTTATTTCTTAAAAGAGGATATAAAGAATAAAAAATATAGTTATTTATTTTTTACAATGTAATAAAAGGATTTAAATTTTTTTTTTCGTTTAATTTTTTTTTTTTTGTTTTTAGAAAAAAAAAAATTAAAATAAAAATGGAACTTTTAGTGAAAAAAAATTTAAAATATCCAAAAAGCTTTAAATATGCAACTTTATGCAATATTGGCCAAATATGCAAAAATATGCAATATAGAATTTGAACCTTAACTCCAAGGGGGCATGATTCGGATAGAAAATTGGTTTTCAGTGATGTACCTATTAGCAAATAGAATATGCAATTGCATAGGAATCCGGTCTCTAATAATAACATTTATAAAGTATTTATTATTAAAAGATCAATGGAAATCAACCAAATCCATTAAATGATTAGCTACCATGCTGACATCTCTTGGCAAATTTTCGTAATAGGTTGTTATATTAATTGCTGTAAAGAAATCTCTTAAATTTATTGTTGTGGGGGGGGAAACAAAGCAAAGTCGAGATTTTTCAGATTAATATATTTTTCATTTATTCAAAACAAGAAATATTTTTTTTTTATATGAAATTTTGTTTTTAATTATAACGAGTATCTGCTTCTTTGATATATATAGATAATGATTTAGTTTAATTATACTAATTAAGATTAAAGTGTAATTAAAATTATTGATTGTTCAAAGTTTTCAATTTTTATGTTAATTTCAATGATTTTTATATTTTTAATATTTATTATTAATTCCAAGCTTGGATGAAACTTTTTTATAATTAAATATATTTTTTATTTTTTATAAAAACAAAAGCTAGCTTTTTATTAAACACTGCACTGAGGGGAAAGGGAAGCGATGAAAATCTTATCTTTGATGTGGTTCCCACGAAGAGATTTGCTGCTACCGGTGATGGTCCAATTCTGCCAGCGGAGAAGTGACCAATGGTCGTTGATAATGTGATTCTTCTTTGAAGATATGAATTTGGTGGTTTTTTAACACATCACAAATGTAAAATTAAACGTGTAATTAATTGATGAGAAATTGGGGTCAATTATAAAGGGTTGGAGAGAGAGAGTGAAATTCAAGACGTGTAGTCTCTCCGGCTTCTAGGATCTCAATGCCGCTTCACTCTTTGTCTTTTGTCGGCGCGCGCACCCCTTTCGCGTCATCGTCGCCGCACAAATTTCCAATTTAATAAAATTTATAATTTATTTAAAATAAACCTCAATAATTTTACAAAAATATAAATCAAATTTAATCATAATCAAATCAATTAAATTAATACAAAATCACTTAATATTTAAACATTCTCATATTTTTTATTTATAATTAATTGATCAAGGTGGCTGATCCGCCTATAGGGTAACAAGGTGTTGTTTTTTGGATTACTTTTGAAGACACACACCGCCCTCTTCTCGGGAAAAACATGCGTAACTTCTACCTCCTGAACCCCCTTAAGTTTTTTTTCTAGTGTATTAATTATTTTTTTTTATATTTTAGGTTCAACCAATCAACACCAGTCAACGAGGTCTCCGTTGTTATTTGTAGAAATACACCGAGGAAGCAGACGTTGTAGCTCTGAGCAAAATGAAAAGAATCACCCAGAGTACCTTAAAAAATTTAATAACTCTCCTAATTTTTCTCTACTTTCTGTTTAATGCAACTTAAAATTCTACTTTTTCTTCATTCTCATTAATTTTTTTTTTTATATATATATAAAAAAAATGATTAGTGAGATCATTGATATGCAAAGTGTGCAAAGACTTAAAGCTAATATCTCTATTTATATTGTAAATTATATTATTTTTTGTTTTAATAACTTTTTAAAAATGTTAACTTCAATAATTTGTCTGTGACCCTTGGCTCAGAGAGAAGACATTAGCTTCAGTCACAGATTCGCTTCCCGTCTCAAACGAGAAAAATTTATTTGGGGTCTAAATGGCTTAAGATGCCAAAAAGATCTTAAAACAAATTAAAAAAAAAAAAACTTGAATATTTTTTGCAAACAAAAGCACAAATAAGTCTTCCAAATGATCTTTTTGAGATTCTTATTAATCAATATAAACCAACCACAAACTAAAATTTTCTGAAAAAGCCTGTCAATTGAACAGCAGCTGTTGCAGCTCAGTGAAACATAATCACTTGTCTTCTTTAGGTTTCACGCTTCAACATGAAATTTTATACAGTATAGTGACTTATAAAGAAAACCTCAACTTTCATTTACTTTTTCAATGCTTGATCTTTAGAAAACAATTTATGCTTTTGTTTGAAAATAAATAAGAATCTATTATCTGACTTAAAAGGGTTACAACTTCTCATTATAAATAGAGATATTACCTTCTTTAACATCACCATGCTTCTATCTTCTTTTATAGACGAAAATTTTTCATTAATAGGCCTATATAATTCTTTCTCTCTTACCAACAAAAAAAAATATTTTGATATTTTTTTTTTCTTATTATATTATTCACAAGGACTGTTCTCTTTCCACTTGGTATAGAAATTATAATTCGTCCAAATCGCCTCTATAGGCTCTATATGACTGGACGCAGTGGAAGCAGAAACTAGCGAATAGCGAAAACAAGCGAAATCTAACGCGCGGAATGTCGCGCGTCCGTCCACTAGTAGCAGAAACCTGCGAACTGCGAATTCAACATGGCTGACATAACCTATAATTAAGTATACTTAATCTTACAGCGAACGTCAAATATAACCTTGCTAGGTCAATATGGCATTAATTTTCAACTTCCATGATGAAATCTATATTTATAATGAAGAATTGTAGATTGGCTGTTTGGTCTTAAAATATAACCTTACAAGGCCAAAATGGCCGCCCCTTTGACGCTTTCAAACGCGCGAAATATCGAACAAAATTGGATCGGTTCGCTGGTCGCGACTATACGTTGCGATTAGCGCGAATGAAACTCTCCTAGTGGACGAGGGCTCATTTGCCAATAAGTGTTTGGATTATTCGCGCGTTTCCATCGTATTCGCGCGAACTAAATTTCGCCGCTTTCTACTTCCAGTGGACGCCAGGCCTTAAATGATTTCGTTGCTTATAGTAAAATAAAATCCCACCCTTGCATTTTCTAATTAAAGAAAATATTCAATTGTCATTAAAAAATCTCAAGACGTATGGAGCCAAAAATATTTCTTTTATTAAGCCTTTGGCTGACGTTTCGACCACAGGTCTAGGCCATCTTCAGCGAATGTGTGTCGCTGAAATTGTATTTCTTAATTTGTTTCCGTCTCCGGCTCTGAAGATGCTCTAGACCTAGTGGCTGAAACGTCAACCAAAGGCATAATAAAATAAATATTTTTCGCAGCCTACGTCTTGAGGTTTTTGACGTCTCTTCAAATCATTGTTTTTTAGAGGCATCAAAAATTTATTTTAATACTCCTCTGTCTTGAGGTATATTATAAATATACGTTAGAAAGAATGAGTTTTCACTAAAGAATTCACATTTATTTTTTCCTATATTTTATTTTACCCCTGCTAAATTCTAATTTGAAATTTAAACTCCTGTAGATTCTGAACGGCTAATCAGATCAGACTAAATGGGATGTCATTTGGTGCAGAAGAAAACCTCTAATAGAATAAATAAAAAAATCCCGAGTAATTAACTCAAAAATTGTTTTTCTCGAAAAACCTCATTTTTTAGACAAAAAAATATCGAAAAATAGCCCTACTTGTGCAACGCATAGCGACTTGACCATAAAAGCTACATTAAATCTAAATATAGTTTTAGAAAGAGTGGTTCAATACCCAGAGGTTATTTTTTCATTTTTTTGATATGACGTCATTTTACCGCATGAGAGCACTCGCGGGATTTCGTTTTTCGAAAATTTAAACCCCTGTAGATTCCGAACGGCTAATCAGATCAGACTAAATGGGATGTCATTTGGTGCAGAAAGAAAACCTCTAATAGAATAAATAAAAAAATCCCGAGTAATTAACTCCAAAATTGTTTTTTCTCGAAAAACCTCATTTTTTAGACAAAAAAATATCGAAAAATAGCCCTACTTGTGCAACGCATAGCGACTTGACCATAAAAGCTACATTAAATCTAAATATAGTTTTAGAAAGAGTGGTTCAATACCCCCAGGGCTTTTTTTCTTTTTTGATATGACGTCATTTTACCGCATGAGAGCACTCGCGGGATTTCGTTTTTCGAAATTTTAAACCCCTGTAGATTCCGAACGGCTAATCAGATCAGACTAAATGGGATGTCATTTGGTGCGAAAGAAACCTCTAATAGAATAAATAAAAAAATCTCGAGTAATTAACTCCAAAATTGTTTTTTCTCGAAAAACCTCATTTTTTAGACAAAAAAATATCGAAAAATAGCCCTACTTGTGCAACGCATAGCGACTTGACCATAAAGCTACATTAAATCTAAATATTGTTTTAGAAAGAGTGGTTCAATACCCCCAGGGCTTTTTTCTTTTTTTGATATGACGTCATTTTACCGCATGAGACACTCGGCGGGATTTCGTTTTTCGAAATTTTAAACCCCTGTAGATTCCGAACGGCTAATCAGATCAGACTAAATGGATGTCATTTGGTGCAGAAAGAAACCTCTAATAGAATAAATAAAAAAATCCCGAGTAATTAACTCCAAAATTGGTTTTTTCTCGAAAACCTCATTTTTTAAGCATATGTCGCCCTTAATGGATAAAAGTTTGCCACACCTGTCATATATTGTTTCAATGAAAATGTTTGAACATGTTTATTTATGAAACAAACTACTAGTAAAAAAAAAACAATACTTTCTCTCTTTATATTTCAATAAGAAGAAAAAATTTAGCAACAAAGAGCCCCTTGACACTACCTTAATCATACTTCCAGTCACAAAGACATACCTCACAAATGATTAATTGTAAAAATATCACGGGCTCACAGGAAAGAGAGCATTCCTTGTATGTAAATTTATATTAAATCGTGGACAGTCATGTTAAAGGGAGTTAAGTCAATTTTTTTGAGAAAAGTTTTTTTTTTTCTTTCATCTATCGAAAAGACAAAAAGTGAAGTAGATCCGAACACTTTCTGTTGTGTTTAAAAAGAGATCTGTATTTCTAGATATCACAAGATAATATGATATCACTGATCATTTTTTAAATCACCAAAATTGCTTTAAATTGAATTATGGATGTGAAAACTTTGTTTTTAGATTCCTCTTAAAGTTTATGCTTTTTGACTTAACTCCTTTTGTATGCCAGCAAATGAATTAATCCAATTTGTTAATTTCATTTTTTTTGTTAATTTAGAACTAAATCAAGAAGAAAATAGAGATTCTAACCAACAATCATCTTTAGTTGGTCCCGATGATAAAATTATAAAGTGTTATTTTTGTTATAAAAATTATAAAGGATTAGAAGCATATATTGAACATTTTAAAAGAGAGCATAATATAAGTAAATGTCAAATTTGTAATTCAGTATTTATTAATAAAGAAGAATTAGATAAACATCTTAAAAGTCAACATAATAAGATAATCTACAAATGTGAATTTTGTAATAAAGTCTTTTCAACTGAAGATGTTCTCTCGGAACATAAGAAAGCTCATACTAAAAATAGTCGTTATGAATGTAACATTTGTTTAAAAATCTTTACGGAAGAATTTAATTATACAAGACATTTAAAATCTCACACTGGACAAAAAAAAACCTTCTGAATGTGAAATTGGCACAAAAGCATCGACATCCAAGGATTCACTTGAAAATCACCAGAGATCTCATCCTGGAGAGAACTCTCACACTGGACAGAAAAAACCTTCTGAATGTGAAATTGGCACAAAAGCATCGACATCCAAGGATTCACTTGAAAATCACCAGAGATCTCATCCTGGAGAGAACTCTCACACTGGACGAAAAAAACCGTACAAATGTAAAATGTGTAACAAAGGATTTAGAACTTCAGGTGGACGTCAAGTTCATCAAAAAGTTCACAGTAAAAAGAAAGCCAATAAACGTGAAATCGGCAAAAAAGAATTTAGAAATAAACGTTCGGCTAGGAGGCATGAGAAAACTCATATTGAAGAGAGACCATACAAATGTGAAATTTGTAAAAAAACTTTTATATACGAGAATATATTAAAACTACATAAGAGAGTTCACAAAGCATCAAGATCATATAAATGTGAAATTTGTAGAAAATCATTTGCATCAAGGAATATTCTCCGAGTTCACCAGAGGATTCACACTAAAGGAGACGGCTATAAGTGTGAAATTTGTAAAAATACTTTTTCAACACGTAATACGCTAAAAGTTCATATGAGAATACATAGCAATACATGCGATATTTGTTCAAAAGCATTTAAATCACAGGCTAGCCTGTTAAGACATAAAATAAAACACTCTATGAAGATACGAATTTAAATTTTTGACTCAAGTCATTCAGACTTGAAAAACAAAAAAAAAAATTTATTTTGTTAAATGTTAGAATTAAGAAAATGTTGAGGGGAAAATTTATTTTTGATGAAATTTAATATATTCTAAGCAATTTATAATTATGTTATTTAAAAAAAAAAAAAAAAAAAAAAAAACATTAATTTGAATACAGGACCGGATCTAGGGAGGGGCAGTGGGTGCCCATGGGCGGCATGTGCCCCGGGCGGCAGATATCAGGGGGCAGCAATTAAAGAAAGATTTAGGGTCATTCCTCGTCAGTTCAACCAGGCCATTTCACCCATAATCTCAGATTTTTATCAAACTTGGTATGTTTGTTCTATATATAGAGATAAGTAACAGCACCAAATTTCAATTTTTTATCTCAATTAGTTTTCGAGTTATGGCAATTTAAAGTTTTGATTTTTTCACCTTTCGCGGCTTGGCTAATGCCAAACAAAATGTGACATGGAAGAGAAAATAATTTCTCATTTATTTATTTGACCACCAATCTTGATGAAATTTTTATGGTAGGTTCTTTAAACAATAAGGAATTAGAAAAAAAATATATCACGAATCTAAGTTAATCCTAAAATATAAAAAAAAATTCATATTGTTGATTTTTTTTTAGTTTTGAAAAACGCAAACATGGTTTAGCTAAAGCCAATATCTCCAAAAGGGAATGAGATATTCAAGAATTTTTTTTTCTAAATAATCTACATGAAATGGGCTTTAATTTAGTAAAATAAAAATTTTGTGTATTTTGTTCCCTCTATTTCTAAAGTCCATTGCAAGTTTAAATATATAGTTTTACATGTTAAAAAGGTTTCAAGGGCAAAATGAAAATATACAATTTATAGAGCATCTAAAAAATAATTGATTTATGAATTTTAATAAAAATCGTTAGAGCGAATTTTGAGAAAATTGAAAAAAACTGAATAAGTACATCAGTAAAGTACTAGTTCTTTTTGGCCGATTTTGTTCAAAAGCTTATTTTGAGTGTCCGGGAGGGTACCTAACTTAAATATCCAATTTCAACCTCCTAGCTCAATTCTTTTATGCTTTCATTTAAACAAAGTGTTTTCGTCTGTGTTCAGTTTTAAGCAGGCACACACACACACAGTGTTCAATTGAAATCATGACAGACGAAAACACTTTGTTTAAATGAAAGCAAAAAGAATTGAGCTAGGAGGTTGAAATTGGATATTTAAGTTAGGTACCTCCCGGACACTCAAAATAAGCTTTTGAACAAAATCGGCCAAAAAGAACTAGTACTTTACTGATGTACTTATTCAGTTTTTTTCAATTTTCTCAAAATTCGCTCTCACGATTTTTATTAAAATTCATAAATCAATTATTTTTTAGATGCTCTATAAAATGTATATTTTCATTTTGCCCTTGAAACCTTTTTAACATGTAAAACTATATATTTAAACTTGCAATGGACTTTAGAAATAGAGGAACAAAATACACAAAATTTTTATTTTACTAAATTAAAGCCCATTTCATGTAGATTATTTAGAAAAAAAAATTCTTGAATATCTCATTCCCTTTGGAGATATTGGCTTTAGCTAAACCATGTTTGCGTTTTCAAAACTAAAAAAAAATCAACAATATGAATTTTTTTTTATATTTTAGGATTAACTTAGATTCGTGATATATTTTTTTTTCTAATTCCTTATTGTTTAAAGAACCTACCATAAAAATTTCATCAAGATTGGTGGTCAAATAAATAAATGAGAAATTATTTTCTCTTCCATGTCACATTTTGTTTGGCATTATTCAAGCCGCGGAAGGTGAAAAAATCAAAACTTTAAATTGCCATAACTCGAAAACTAATTGAGATAAAAAATTGAAATTTGGTGCTGTTACTTATCTCTATATATAGAACAAACATACCAAGTTTGATAAAAATCTGAGATTATGGGTGAAATTGGCTTTTGTTTGAACTGACGAGGAATGACCCTTACTAAAAAAAAGGTAAAATGATATGAATTCAATTTGCCACCCCCTCTTAAAATTTTTTTTGCAAAATTCATAATTCATATCATTTTACCTTTTTTTAAGTAAATGTTTCTTTAATTTCCGCCCCCTAATATCTGCCGCCCGGGGCATATGCACCCACTGCCCCCCCCCCCCCTAGATCCGGCCCTGCGTCCACGTACGAATACATGTTCTCAATATAGAGCCTTTTTTCATGCAAAAATTTTTTTTATTACAAGAGACATCAATACAAGATCTGACAGAATGTAGCAGATTCAATTCAATTTCGTGATTCAATTGTTCACATAAATTCTCTGCGATACAGCAGCAAGTTGTTTTTTTTTTTTTCTAATCTACGTAGTGAAGCTTGCTGTGCTTTCAACATTGTCCTTCTATTTCTATTCTCTGATTACCAAAAATATAGATGTATAGATAAAATAAATCTTACTTTTCTACTTTTCTATATAAAATAAATCGTTTTGAATGGAATTATTACTCCTATGGACTATATCAGATGTGGCTCTGTCAAAGTTTTCAAAAATCTAAAATTATTAACCCTCTTTTCTTTCCCCCCCCCCTCTCATCTCCCCCTCCCTATTTCCCCCCCCTCCCATAACCCCCCCCCCCTCCCGTACACTCCCCCCCCCATTCTTTCTCTGGCCCCCCCCCCTTTTTCTTATTCTCTTCGCCCCCTTTTTCCCCCCCTCCCCCCCTCCCCCCCCCCCCCCCCCCCGATATAACTACTAAATTGATAAAAAATAAAAAGTTTTTGAATAAATTTTAATTTTATACCAAATTCCTACCTTGCATACACCAAGAAAGAATAGTTTGAGCATCACCACAACATTCTTAAAACTACGAATGCGTTGGTGTGCGACTCTCACGACTATCGTTCAGCGATTCAATTTGAACACTTTCCTATGACCTGTTTTGCTCGGAGCGACTGCCGCTAGAGTCGTTAACGATGATCGTTGACAGTCCAGTAAAAAATGAATATAATCGTTAGTCGTAAACGATTATTTGATTAATCTCAGCACAAAGTCAAACTGTTCAACAGAAAGACGGAAAAATTTTGAAAATTTTTTGTCTTCTTCTTCGCAGATGGGAAATGATTAATTCATTTCTTAGTTCAATCATACCTAATCTATATTTGAACTAAGAAATGAAGACGATACGGTTTTTTTGCTCTTTTTAACCCAGTAGAATTATTTTGTCATCTTCCATCTCCTCAAAAAGACATTTCAGAAATAGGTCTAATATTTTACGTCTGTTCAATTGTCTTTTTAAACTCATTCTATAAAAAAACACAAACTTGCTTTATTATAGAACAATGAGACTGTGAATGAAAAATAAACAAATCGTACAATTGTACACGTTCCGAGCAAATTGGTATCAACGAAAATCGTGAGAGTGCCACCGAGGAAAACGTAGCTTAAAGTCAGTAAGCTGAATTTCAAGGGCACACTGAGCGCAAATCGGTGGATCCGTGGTTCGACTCCCGGCGTCACACCCTTATATCTTTTTTCGGGTACATGAAGTAATATCTAATTATATAAAGCTGAATTTCCTTTATAAATTTATTCAATTTGCACAGTTGACGTTTCGGTTCCTTGTTTAAACCATCTTCAGAGCCGGCTTTATTAAATTAATTAGATTAGCTTAGATTAATGCAAAATTGCTGGTTTCTTCTAGATTATTTCCTAATCGCTTTTCAACTATTGTATCGCCATAAAACATCACAATTTGTGAGAGGGAGCAAACAGCCAGAATTTGAACTATGAAAAACTCGACGTTTCGGCTTAATTTAGATAAACACATTATCAGTCCAATTAAAAAACTGTTTGTGCTCTAAGCACATGAAATTTTTACAAATTTGTTTATATAGCTGATTCTCGTCAGATTAACACCAGATTATAGTAGGACCTAACAAGGGATTTGATTTATTAACTGTCACCTTTTTAGGAAGGCAAGACAGACAGACTCTAATTAATCTAGCAATATATATAATTACATTTATTATACCTTGCTTGCTAGGCTTTAAAACATTAAAAGCCTCCACCAACATACACTGGTTGTATTAGAATAAATTATAGAACTTGATGTGATTTGAGCTGTCATGAATTTCTACTCGTTCATTAAGTGGCGACCGCCCGGCTCAAGAAGGCCTTTGAGGAGATTTTTGAATTAAATTGAATGTAGCTGGGAGCCCTGGCAACAGTCACCCCAATCGTTGCGGTTAAGCGATGCCAAACAAACCTATAGTGGGTGACCCCAGTTAGAATACTTGTACGTTCAAATTCACAAATAGCCTCAATAGCCGAAAAGAGCAAAATTAAAAATCTAAACTGAGAATGTGGCAATACGGTAAAACTCATAATTAAAGACCGGACAAAAAAGCATTAAAAAATGGAAAAAAAGTGCTTAAAAAAGCATAAAAATCTTGAATAAAAAATTGTTAAATAAACATAAAAGTTGAAAAAAAGCATCTTATAAGCAATTTTTTACTCATACCAATGCACTATGGTTTCTGAGGCATGATTTTCTGGCAAAAATTAATAGTATCAAAATTAGTAATGAATTTGTTTTTAATGACTTTTATTTAGATAATAAACTAATGTAGAGCAATATAATTTCAAAATTTTTGTATATTATTTTTGCCCATCTTTTTTCAAAACTATTGAACAAATCATAAAGTTTTTGTTTGAAGTCTTTATATTGATCTACATTATAACCCGTTACACTATAAATATGGTCTTTAAGATTTGAAAATTTGTTACTTTTAGTTTTCTTATCCAACCAAATATTAAACAAATCTTGCTTGATGAAACGGTGCATATCTGAAAAGAAATATAAATATTTTCTAGATGCGCACTTATTTGCAGTAAAACTATGTTGGAATACATTCGTTAATAATATGTGAATGTAACAAAACAAAAATTAAGACGCCAGCTCGCACCATAACTTTTGTAAGAAATAGACAAATTAGTTAGTTTTTCAACAAAATGTATACTTTGTATAGGGACGTAAAAATTTTATAATTATATAATTAATTTAATCGAAATATAGGGTACCACGAGCAAGAAATTATTCTTAACCATACGGATAATTCCACTTAAATAAATTAAGATAAAGAAGTGCTGCATTTGGACCACTATTATAAACAAACTAAATTATAAAATAAAAAATAAACATTGATTATTTATGTGTTAATATGTTTGCTTTTAGTTCTAGTTGAAAAAAAATTAATATTTAGAATTTGAAAAAATGGCATTTTTGCCAAAAAATCGCATTTCGGAAACCATAGTGCAATGGCGAATACAAAGGGGGGGGGGGGTAAAGGATGTAATTAATTTTAATATAAAATTTTAAAAATTAAAACTTAAAAAATTTATTTGTATATTGGCTGTGTGCGAAGTAGGTGGTGGGGGAACCATGAATCGCTCGAGGCGCCCGCAGTGGCCAAACAAGGAACTTACGGATGCCCAACTGTCACTTATTGCTATTGATATTTATCTAAGTATTACGCATTATTAAGCAAAAATTATCAAATATGGGTCACGAAACTTATTGCATAGTTAACTGCAAGAACACTGGCAAAAACAGTGATCACAAATTCTATAAATTTCCACAAGCAATTTGGAAACGAGAACAACGAATGAAATGGATAATTGCTGTCAAGAGAATAAAGTAAACTTTTTTAGATTTTGTTTAACTTCTATTTTATCACTTTTATAAACCTCAAAGTCTTCTTGAAAAATAAAAATGTTTTTGAGGTATTCAACGCAATCTTTTGTTTGTAAATTAATCTCAACCTGGTCAACTAAATTTTTAACAACTTTGGCAATGCATGCATCATTCTCTTCTGTATTAAAACACAAAGCACCAGCTTTCATTATTAACTTTAATGCTGACTCTCCCTTCAATTCCGAAACATCTAACGGCAAAGGATCACACCTAATTTTCTTTGCCGGTGGATACATTTCTTCAAAGTATTTCCCTTTTGAGTACTTTTCATTCGCGAACTTTCTGGCACGAGGTCTGCCCCATTGCTGCTTATTCTCTACTAACGACACTACAGTCATAAATAATCGTCTGCAATATATATGACATGCGTTATTACATCAAATTTGTTTATTTCTTTACTTCTCGAGAAGACAGTCAAGAGAAAGTCGTGTGTAATATCTGGAAATTAATTGATTGTGCAATTTTATTTTAATTTTAACCGAAAAATAAAAAAGATCAACACTGTAGATTTAAATTTACAAATAGAAAATAGCCTCGGGCTTGGCGTAGCTGGTAGCACCCCTGTCTTCTATACCAAGGTTCGAGGGTTCGGATCCCAGGCAGTCCGATGATTTTATTTAAGCCATCCAACCAAATGGCTTGAATAAGAATGCTTGGATAGATGGATATATTTACAAATAACGAGTATCGTTTAAAGTCTTAAATGCTGAGTTGGACGTCTTCTAATGTTCAGACATCAAAAACAACGATCATTTACCAAACAAGTTTGAGAGAATATAACAATAACAACAACAACGAAATGTTAATCCAGTTTAATCTCAACGGCGGCCTCGCCATTAAAAGAGAAATGGAGAGGAGAGAGACAGACACTGAATACAATTGAATTTATTAATGAGCATCGTTGCTTAATAGTCTAAGTAAATTTCAATTAAATACAAGGAAATTTAATTATCTAGATCTGAATCTCGAATATATCTCTTTTTGAAAGGGGAAAGTATTATAATCGTAAAAAAATCTAACCCCCCAAATTTACTTTACGTTTCAGATCATAATGAACCCAGAAATGCAAAAAAAAATTTTTTTTAAACATAGTCTTTAATAAAGGATATTACAGGATGTCATGGCTACGATCTTCGCCAGTAGCCGCGACATCCTGTAATATCCTTTATTAAAGACTATGTTTTCGCGGTAAGAATCCTCAAGTCAAAAAAAAAAAAAAATTAATGTATATATATATATGTGGGTGATGTGCCTTTTTTGCTTATATCTCTGGATTTATATTCATCGAATGAGGTTGGGCAAATTTGTAGTCCTAAGTGGGCTTAAGAAGGTATTAAAACTAGAAGTGAATCGGACTACAGGAGCGGTAAATTATTAACCAATATTATTCTATTTTTTGTAAAATTTCTCCTTTCTAGCAAATTCCTTCTTTCTCCTAGTTAATACACACTCACACACGTGAATCTTATTTAGTAAGAAACAATAATTTTTATCATTTTTATCTCTTCCAGGGGTGGCTTTTGCTAGTGGTCGCTTTCTCCCTTCATCCGACCTTCTCTTCAGCATCAACTTCTCAGCACGCCTAGAGGCTGCCTCTCTCTATTTCCCTGCACCAGGTAAGCTTAGATCCTAACAATTAAATTTTTTCAATTTATTATATTAATTCTCAACGAGTCAAAAAAAATCCAAGACATAGGCAGCCAAAATTATTCTTTCGTTGTCCTATGAGCGCTCCTTTCATGCGAATGTGTGTCGCTGAAATTGTAATTTTCATTTATTCTCGCCTCCGGCTCTGAAGATGGCCTAGACCAGTGGCCGAAACGTCAGCCTGGAACGGCAATAATAAAAGAAATAATTTTGGCTGCCTATGTCTTGGATTTTTTTTTGACTCCTCAATAATACTTCCAGCCGCAAAGACATACCTCACAATTAATTCTCAATAAATAAATTTAAATTTGATCGATCTAGATCAGGGATGAACAACACGCGGCCCGTTAAACAAGTTTATGCGGCCTGCCAATCATTTCTAAGATTGAAAATAAATATTTTTTTATTTTAATTTTATCATTATCAGTATATTTTCAACCATGAAATTAATCTAAAATGACCACCGATCATTCATCATCATCACGATTCGTTTTTCTGTTTTTTTACTTGTTTGTTTTTATTTTGCATTAAAATTTGAATAAGAAATCTTTACTCGATAAATTGATGTTTTTGGCTGTGGAGATTTACTCAGGATTCGCAGGGACTTTGCCCTGATGAAGGTCGTGATTGGCGACCGAAACGTCGGCAAATAAAAATTAAATAAAAGATTTTTTTATTTAATCTCCTGGCTGCAAAGTCCCTGCGAATCCTGAGAAATCTCTACTTTTTTTTAATTTTATATTTTTTTATTCTAATGTTTATTATAAATGGACCCTGTTATGCAATGGTGTGTCAAAGACCAAAAAATTCAAAAATGAGTTATGCACGGAATATTATTTCAAATGCTATAATTAATAGTATTTTTATGAAATATGTCCTAAAAAATTTATATTTAATGTTACTTGCACAATTGACAAGAAAATTATATATATCCAATGTAAACAAAAACTTTATTGTTATTTTCTCAAAACTCGATATTTGTCTTTGACTCACCATTGCATAACAGGGCCAAAAAAGTTTTGTAAATTATTAATACGGGTAAGTGTTAATTTATGTGCGGCCCGCCAAAAAATTTTAAAATTTAAATTGGTTCTTCGATTAAAAAGGTTGCTCACCCCTGATCTAGATGAATAGGCTTTGCTTCAATCAATTTTCTTTATTATGAAAAAAATTTTATTTAATTTTTTTCTATTTCTTGTGATTTTTCGTTTCTACTGGTGTAGGTGTATAATGAGTTTACTTTGCTTTGCTTTAATTGGGGAAATAATACATATAATTAAAATTGGGATTTTTAATTTTAACATAATGGATTATCGATATAGATCTATGGCTCTAGGCTTAAGGTGCGCGTCTCGGGGTGCTAATTTTGGGACTTTCCAGCGGCCACAATTTTGAAGCTATCGACCTCAAATTTTTTTTTAAATTAAAGCTATTTAAAATATCTACAAATAATAGAAGCCCTTTTTTTGATTTTCGAAAAAAAAAAATTTTTTTTTAGATTAATCGCATTAAATAAAAGATATTTTAAAAAAAGGTTAAAAAATAAGTTGTAGATAATTAAATTAGTAATCATTGTGTTAAAAAATAATTAATTTTTTGCCTTTAATTAATTAGCTGGAAAGTCTAGAATGAAATGGAACAAGTTCCGTGTATTCCAATGGGAGAACACTAACGCCATCTCTTGCCGCCTCGAGTCAATCGTGTTTTAACGGTTTTTCGAGACGCGCACCTTATTGATGATGGAGTCAGGAAGAAAACAAGACGATTGCACCCAAATATTCTTTTATTTCAATTCTCGCCCTTACGGCTGACTTTCCGGCCCGAGGTCTAGGCCATCTTCAAAGCCGGCTGGCAATAATCAAAAAGTGTGGATTTTTGCAAAAACAGTAACAAAATTCAGCATGTGGTCCCTGTCTTTGCAAAAATTGACACTTTTTGATTATTGCCAGCCGGCTCAGGATTGAAATAAAAGCATATTTGGCTGCAATCGTCTTGTTTTCTTCCTGACTCCATCATCATAATGGATTATAAAAAAACAATTTTTTTTTAAACTACCTTCTTGATTCGTTTTTAATAGATAAGGTGTAATAATTTTTTTTGCACAATTTTCTTCATGGTTTGTTTCTTTTTGATGCAGGTTCCCGTTCGCAGCGGCTCCAGACCTGGCGGATGGGCCAAATACACCCTAAGGGGAGAGAAATCAGAAGGCAGTAAGATTTTAGCTTATATTTTAATTTAAAAAGAATAAATTAAGGGGTCACCAATTTTCCAAATACATTTATACACGGGTACATATGAATATATATATATTTTTAAATGGATGGACTCAAGTCACTGAATATTTGATGAGATTAAAAAATGTATAATAATTTCAAGGGATTAAAAAAATTAGTAAAGTTATTTCGTGTAGTGAGGATCTTAGCACGGGCCGTTGATGACCGAAGTCGGCGGTCCAATTCCGGCTTCCTAGAGCCCTGATGAATTCCGCAAGCCCCAACAATGGAAACCAGTAAAATATTTTATAAGGTGGAGACGTGTGATGGAAAAACGTGAAAATATCCCAACTCTATTTTGGATGAATGGAGAGAAAGTATTGGGTTCATGTCAAAAATTCGATGTCGAGATTTTGATGGAAATACACGTTTTGAGGTCCCCTGAATCCAAAAAAGTGGTTTTCGCGACATGGTCTGTCTCTGTGTGTGGGTTCAATTTAAAGTATGAAGGAATTGAGCTAGAAGGTTGAAATTTTATATTTAAGTTAGGCACCCTCATAGGGCGTGAAAATTAGCTTTTAATCAAAATCAACCAAAGAGTACTAGTACTTTACGGATACATTTTTTCAGTTTTCTTCGACTTTCTCAAAATTCGCTGCAACGATTTTGATTAAAATTCAAAAATCAATTATTTTTTAGATGCTCTTTAAAATGTATATTCTCATTTTGCCATTGAAAACTTCTGAAAAGGAGAAATGGTTCCTTTGGTAACAAAATATAAATATTTTCCCATACTTATAAATTTTACATCTTGAAATTTGAATGTACCGTACTGTCGGGAACGACACAAAAAATCTGGTCTTTCCTTCGGTAATCGAAAGTTGTGTGCTGTGCGACCAGTCACACCAGAGTTTTTCTAAGGTCTCAAGGGTCGGATTGAAATTTATTCTGCCGCATGCCCATAGGCGTAGCCACGGGGGGGATTTGGGGGTTTAACCCCCCCCCCCCCCATTGGACCCAAGCCATGACTAGATATTTAAGCTCTGTAATACAATCAATACTTTTTCTCTATATATATTTCATATATAGGGTAAGATAAAGTAAAAATATAATAATTTTCTCTAGTTTAAAAAAAAAAAAAAATTAAAATAATTTTATTAAAGGAAAGTCAAAAAATTCGAGAAAATTCAGAATTTTCCCATTGAAAAGAATTGATTTTTGTCTTGCTTTTTAAAAAATTAAAGCCTAGTAAAATTGATTAAATCCCTCAAATGAAAAATAATAAAAATTATTATATAATTAAATTTTTTCTTTTTTTTTCTTAAAGAGATCTGAGATAGAACTCGGATCAAGAGAAACAAACAGACAGAAACTCCACTATTATAGGGTTATTCTAATCTAAAATTCTTAAAAGATGTGAGGGTTGCATTTTTTATTGCCTGAAACGAGTTGAATGCAAAATTGTGGCACCAAATTAAGAAAGGGCGGGCCCGAGCCAATCCCAGGGGGGTCCAGGAGGGCGGATTGGCCAGTTATATATTTCATTAGACGCCTTATACTCCCCCCCCATCGAAAATTTCTGGCGACGCCTATGCGCATGCCCAAGGTTGCCCACAGTTGTCCTAAATAAATTTCATATATTTAAAAAATCCGACAAATATATATCACAAATATATATAACAAATATCTTACATACATTTGAAATGGCAAATAAATGTTTATATTATTAATTTTTCTTGGGCCCCCTATGGCCTCCCACTCGAGTGAGACATTGCCCTTTGTAATTAAATTATAATAGTTTTTGAATTCATGAAATTAAAATATGAAAACTATTATTTATATTTTTATAATTTAATAATTATTATTTAGATTAGATATTTAAATATTTTTTTTTTTTTCCACAGAATAAATAAATAAATGCGGCGTCTCCTTCGACTCACCTCTTTGCCATCATCTAAACGCATCTCGATGACACGTCTCTCTATCTCATCTCTGACGTTCTCGTTTTCTCGACTTAACATCAAATGTCATTAAATTCACCTTATATTTCATCTCTTCTGTTTTCATTTTTAAAGGTGAGTAATTTATTTTATATTCGATTTAATCTGTTTCTTGATCCATTTAGAATTGAAATTTCTAATAAATTCAATTCTCAAATAAATACATTCTGAAATATTATGGTGTTAATGTAACAGGTTAGGTTGTCCTTAGTCTGTCACATTTTAATCCTTTATTTTTTAATATTAAATCATTTTAAAGTCAATTTGAATATATTCATATTATAAATATTTAAATAATATTTCATTTTTTATTATATTCATTAGTTTCCAACAAATTTGTCATGTCTCTCTTATTAGCCTATATTACAAATTAATTTCTCTTGATTTATATTTAGATATTGTTTTTAATTTTCTTATAATTCAATATTTTTGTATCAATAGAATATATCCTATAATTATTATTTAATAAATTCATTATATACACTTATTTTTTTTTGTTTCAGATGGTTTTTGGTCCAGGACCAGATGAAACTTGTCTTGTCAATCCCAAATTGACAAGAAATGTAAAAACAACAAGATAGGCATATTCATCAATATTATGCAAGGTATCTATTTAGTTTATTTGAAGTCGTGGAGAGGCTACGTCTCAACAGAACATCGTCAAGATCAACTTTGGAATGAATTAATCGAAAGGTATGTGTGATTAGATCATTTTCTTTTTTTCTATGCTTTCTTTTCATGTATCATATTCTATTTGTTATCCCTTGGCAATCATTTTTACTTAATTTTTTATCTAAAAGTTTGATAATGATTAAATATTCACATATATAAAAGTAATAATATATATAATATATATATAAATATAATAATAATAAATATATGATATATTATTAGGAGAATTTTTAATTATAGACCACATTTTTGTATTAAATATTTATTGTACAGTATTTATATATTTTTAATAAATATTTAATACAAAAATGTGGTCTATAATTAAAAATTCTCCTAATAATAATATTTCAAACCACAAAAGCTTTAATAAACACATATATGATATATTAATATGATATATTAAAAGAAAACAGAGAAGAAATAAACTGTGATTGAAATATCTATTAATATTAGTGGAAGATCAGTTTGTTTATATATTTATTGTTTATATATATATTTTATTGGACTGATCTGACCTGTTATCTATTCCACTAATATCGACAGTCCTGGTGAGTGTTCAAATCTATTAATATTGTACAGAGTGGGTCAATATTAAGTCCCACCCATGCGTTTTCTACTTGTGATTATTTCATTGTTTTTAAAAAAATTTATATATTTTTTAATGGAAACCTTTCATGGTTCAAAACTAGAAAATTTCCAATAAAAATTTTCATTTTCTTTTATACAAAGAAATAATCGCACGTGGGACTTAATATTGTCTCTCACTCTACTTGTATTTACTAATTAATGATGTCTAATTTTTATTAACAAACTTTTCATAACGCGATTACTACTTCAATATATATATATATATATGGGTGATTCTACGCTATTTGAATTTTAATGGTCAGTAGAAAAAATGTATGTTAAAATAATTATATCATTGATACTGTATTCTTAAGTAATAAAGAATATCGTGTTTTATTGGGCCATTTAGTCAATTCACGATAATGTTTCATTTTAGGAATTAATAGTTGAAAATAGGCATAAATATCTACTTTTCTGGCTGTCCCATTTCTAGTTTTTATACTAGTTTAAAATATCTTCTGGCTTTTATCATTACAGAAACCAAAATAATGTCAATTAGGGAAATAATGAATATTAAATTGAACAGAGTATTTTTTGTTTCTGGACACAAAATAATAAAAATTTTATATCCTTGAAATTCTATATTAACAAATTTTTTTTATTTTTTTTTGAGGAGGTGCGCCAATGTAGTTACCCCTCTGGTTGTATAACCAGGGGATGAGAGAGGGTGTATTTCTCCCCTTCTAATTAAAATATCTATTTTTCTTTATTATAAAAAATCGTTTTTCAATATTATTTATTTATTTTTATTTCTTACAGGGGCGCTGCTAGTGGTCACCTTCTACCCCCACGACCCTGTCGAGTGACCAAGAACATGTCATCAAACTTCAGTCTCTCTCTACCATCTTCTTCTTCTTCGATGGCTCTACAGCTCAAATCGAGCCTTGGCCTCCTCTATGCTCCGCCTCCATTCACTGCGGTTCTCCGACGCCCTTCTCCAGTTTCTGGAATTCAGCAACTCCCGCGCATCTCTGGATACAGCATCCTCCCATCTCAACCTTGGCCTTCCTATAGACCTTTTTCCTCCTGGTTGTCCTGAGAAGGCCTTTTTTGCCACTCGATTGTCCGGCATCCGCTGCACATGCCCAGCCCATCGTAGACGCCTCTCTCTGCCATCAGGTAGGCCTAATTGGACCCTGTTACGCATTAGTGTGTCAAGCGACAAAAAATTAAAAATTGTGTTAAGCACGGAATATTGTTTCAAATGCTATAATTAATAGTATTTTTTTATGAAATATGTCCTAAAAAAAATCTATATTTAATGTTACTTGAACAATTGACAAAAAAAATGTTATCAGAAAAACTTTGATGTTAATTTTCTCAAATCTCGGTACCTGGCGCTTGACACACTAATGCGTAACAGGGTCCAATTCATTTCTTTAAATATTTGATTATTATCATATGGTTCACAAGCTGTCAGATTCTCTCCCTCTCGCCTTTGATTGTGGCTTTATAATATTACTAATATCGCTAAAATGCTTTCACAAAAAAAATATGAAAATTTTTTATCACTTTATAGATAATTAAATAAAAAAAATAAAAATTTCTTTACCTATTAATATTAATGAAAGATTTATGACATTTTTAGATTAAACTGAATCACGATTTGGTGGCTGAGAAATTCGAACTTCAATAAGCTGTGAATCCTCCAGGAGAATTTGAAATTGCATCAACCAGTAATCAAATCTTTAGAAGGTAAAAGATTTAAAAAAAAATACATTTTTCCTTATTTATCCTTGGGAGATGAGTTTTCTTTCGATCCTAAATTTAATATTTAAATTAGTCATCTGAAATTCGAGAATACATTTATTATGTGCATTTGTTAAAAGTTTTTAAATTTAAAATTAACTTGGACAAAGGCTATGAATGAAAAGATAAAGAAATATTGAACTTTTTTATTATTGTTATATTGAAATTAGGAAAAATACTTATTATTAAGTTTTTTTTCTAGTGTATTAATTATTTTTTTTATATTTTAGGTTCGACCAATCAACACCAGTCAACGAGGTCTGCGTCGTTATTTGTAGAAATACACCGAGAAAGCAGACGTTGCAGCTCTGAGCAAAATGAAAAGCATCACCCAAAGTAACTTACAAAATTTAATAACTCTCCTAATTTTTCTCTACTTTCTGTTTAATGCATCTTAAAATTCTACTTTTTCTTCATTCTCATTAATTTTTTTTTATATATATAAAAAAAATGATTAGTGAGATCGCTGATATGCAAAGTGTTTGACTTAAAGCTAATATCTCTATTTATATTGTAAATTATATTATTTTTTAATTTAATAACTTTTTAAAAATGTTAACTTCAATAATTTGTCTGTGACCCTTGGCTCAGAGAGGACATTAGCTTCAGTCAAAGATTCGCTTCCCGTCTCAAACGAGAAAAATTTATTTGGGGTCTAAATGGCTTAAGATGCCAAAAAGATCTTAATACAAATTAAAAAAAAAAAACTTGAATATTTTTTGCAAACAAAAGCACAAATAAGTCTTCCAAATGATCTTTTTGAGATTCTTATTAATCAATATAAACCAACCACAAACTAAAATTTTCTGAAAAAGCCTGTCAATTGTACAGCAGCTGTTGCAGCTCAGTGAAACATAATCACTTGTCTTCTTTAGGTTTCACGCTTCAACATGAAATTTTATACAGTATAGTGACAAGAAACCTCAACTTTCATTTACTTTTTCAATGCTCTTGGTAAAGATCTTTAGGAAACAATTTATGCTTTTGTTTGAAAATAAATAAGAATCTATTATCTGACTTAAAAGGGTTACAACTTCTCATTATAAATAGAGATATTACCTTCTTTAACTTTTATAGATGAAAAATTTTTTTTTATTATTAATAGGCCTATATAATTCTTTCTCTTACTAACAAAAACAATTTTAGAAAATCTAATAATTAATGAATGCTTTATGTTTTAGTTTCTTGCTTTTATTTTGATTTAAAAAAATTACTATTTAATAATTTAAATATTTGGCACCTGAAATTATTAATTTTTCTCATTTTAAAAGTAAAATAGAAGTTATTTTCTTTTGGTCATTGAAACGAAAAGTAAGCATTTATTAATTTTAGATTTACGCAAAACAAATTAGTTAGACTTTACTTACCTTACTTTCTTCTTGAACAGGATTATTTCTTTTTCTATTTTATATTGATTATTTTATTTTAACTTAAAAGAATGGAAGGAGGTAGCAGCCAGGAAGGAGTGTCTCCAAAACAATGAAACTCCCAGATATTCGCGACGTTTCGGTCCAAATTTATTTGACCATCATCAGGCAATCAGGAGTTGTCATATGTAAATTTATATAAATATATTTAATCATATGTTGCTTCGGACTTGTTAATGACATTAAAATTTTGCTCATCTGCAATCGAAGGCTTAGATATGTGAGGAAGTAATGGTCATTACTTTGTTATTTGTTTGTTTCAGGGATTGATGACATGCGGTAGAACATAACAGCATACATTCAACGACATCACTGAGTGAAAGAGTTAGAAAATTTGCCAATTGTCTAGAAAATGAAAATGCCAAAGTTTTAGTTAAATTGAATAATATTTACTCGAATAGGGATGAAACGATAACACTGAGGTATCGATACCTACTTGGTATCGATTGAGCCCGAAGCCCTCTGGGTTCAGGGATATACGGTATTTTAAAAATATTTTTGTGTATGGAGGATTTAAAAATGAGTTCCCCCCCCCCCCCCGAAAAATTCAATATACACCTCTGGGACAAAATATATTTAGGCCCCCTCTTCTAGTGACGCCACCCCAGGCCCCCAACATTCTCGGTACGCCCCTAAAGAGAAAATCGATTTTTTTAAATGTATATATTTTTCTTCCTACTTAATGGCATTATTCATTTTGATTTTTTGTAAATAAAATCATCGAATTAATACTGAGGGCATATAAGACTTTTGACGATAACCGTTATTTGAATATACATATATTTGAGATCCAGGCATTCTTATTTAAGCCATTAGGAATCCAAATAGCTTAAATAAAATCATCGGACTACCTAGGATTCGAATCCGCGACCCTTGGTATCCAAGGCGGGCGCGCTACCAACTACACCAAGACCGAGGGCTAGATAGTTCTTAACAATTTAGTTATTATTCTCTTTTTTGTTTGAAATCTAAATTGCTTGGCTAACATAAATTTTCTTCTTTATTTGATAATTTAATTATATTTCTTTTTATTTTCAGAACTCCTCCGACGATGCATCTCGTCGTCAAATCAGATCCGACTTCAACGTCATTTCAGTTTGTGTTTCTACAGTTTGCCTTTTGGTGAGTTTATTATTTACTTTATTTTTTCATTAATTTTAATAATTGGTAATTTACTTAACTAAATTAGTAGCTCTCTTGTCATTATAGCAAAGATCGTCCAAGAGTCAATTAGTGATAAAATTTGGCCTTCAAACATTCAAAATTGGATGTCAAATTTTTTATTTCTTGGCTCTTGTTAGATATATTTTATCAAAAGATTTCTTCATTATTTCTATACTAATTAGCTGGGTAGGAGTTTTATTTGTTCGAGCTTATTATTTACTAATCCATATGATTTACTAACTTATTATATTTCTAATCTATCTATTCACTCTAGAAAAAGACCAAAAAATTCTTCCAAAATTTTTTTTTTCATACACAAATATAGAAATATTATTTATTAGCCATTTTTATTTTTTATCTCAATTTGAAATCCCTTCTTTTTTTTGTTTGAATTTAAATAATTTAATTAATACAAATTGAATTTTTTTACCCAAATGAAAATTCAATTAAATTCTAATTAAAATTCAAATATAATATATATTTTATATGCTTAAAAATTTTTTGTCATAGAAAAACGAAAAAATTTCAACCTGAACTTTTTTTTTAATATAAGTTAAAGAGTTTTGTTATGAAAGAAAAAATTTGAATAATTTAGAAGAAACAATTTAATTATTTTTAAAAATGGCAATGGACTAATATTATAGATTATAATTACTAATCACTATGATTTCTTTATTTATAAAATTTGCTCGTAATTAAAAACTAAGAGATTTTTTGGTCGCTCTCACATAAAATAACATTCTTTACTTTCATATTATATTATTGTGTTTTGCTGTTTGATTTGACTAGAAATGATATTTGCGATTAAATAAATATTTCTTCAGCAAAGGAAGGAAAATTGGGTTAAATTAAACTAATATTGAAAATAATAAAAAGCTTTATTCAATAAAAATTTAAATTTGCCATCTGTAGATGATAAAATATTAACTTTTATTAAGAAGATACAGTATTTAAATTAGGAAAGAAAATAGACATTTATTTAGAATATAATTAATTATATTTTCTTTTGTTACAGGATCTCTTCATGTGTCACTTGGCAACGAGACGAAGTCGGCTGAAACAAATCAACAAACAAACAAATGAAAGGTCATCAAATGGAAGCGAAATCTCAACACATATACACTCAGTTAAGTATAGTGAAGAATTAAAAAAATTGGTGTTGGCTGTGTCTTTTACACAACCGGGGGCTTTTTAACGTGACAACGTCTTTTGCTTGACTTCAAACTATTTTTACTTTCTCTTACCTATACTGAAATATATAGAGAGAAAGTATTGTTTGATTTTTTTAATCGTACTTTGTTCTCATTAACAAATATGTTCATACATTTTTATAGTAACAATATATGACAGGTGTGGCCAAACCTTTATTCATTAAGGGCGACTTTTGCTTAAAAAATGATTTTTGAGAATAAAATAATTGATTTTGGAGTTTGTTAGTTACTCGAGATTTTTTTAATTATTCTATTAGAGATTTTCTTTCTGCTCAAAATGACATCACATTTAGCCTGATCTGATTAGCCAGCCGTTCGGAATCGAAAGTGGTTTAAAATTTCAAAAAACGAAATCCCGCCGAGTGCTCTCATGCGGTAAAATGATGTCATATCGAAAAAAAGGCCCGGGAGTATTGAACCACTCTTTCGAAAAGTATATTTAGATTTAATTTAGCTTTTATGGTCAAGTAGCTATACGTTGCACAAAAAGGGCAATTTTTCGATATTTTTTTGCCTAAAAAATGAGGTTCTTCGAGAAAAAAACTAATTTCGGAGTTAATTACTCGGGATTATTTTATTTATTCTATTAGAGGTTTTCTTTCTGCACAAATTGACATCACATTTAGTCCGATCTGATTAGTTGTTCGGAATCTATAGGGGTTTAAAATTTCAAATTAGAATTTACCGCAGCGAAGTAAAATAGATAGATAGATAGATAGATTTATTTATACGGGTAAGAGCTAGACAGCTCCATTTACCCTCATAGGTTACAATAATTTACATTCTTATCATTTATATCATTTTACATTTTTAACGTTTCATACTATTTACTTTGCCGACCTCTTGAATTTAATTCATCTTACATTCGAAGCACTCTCGTTCTTTCTCTCCCCATCATCCACCTCACACACGCCGCGGCCGCGAACGAGGCCGCAGAAATGCTGGTCGCACTTTATGAATTAGATTTTTCACGCTATTAGTTCAACTGGATCTATCCTTAGCAACACGGTCACGTCCGAGCCGAGATACCAGGGACCGAGGGAGCCGGGGACCCCCCACGAGGCATGCCCTAACACGGGCCAAAAAAACCGCCAATGTGGGCGCCGTCCTAGCCACCTCACTTAGTCCATTCCACAGGCGGACGGACTCCACACGGAACGACCCATCGTATAAAGATGTCCTGTGTCTTGGGATTTTCAGGAGACTGGGGTTTAGCTTTGACCCAAAGTGCTCGTAATAGTCCAACATGTATTTTGGACACTCCCCCCTAAGGACACCCCAAGTCAGCCCAAATAAAATGATAGGAAAAAAATAAATGGTGAAATCTTTAGCTGAAAACTCATTCTTTCTAACCTTATATTCCCCATAATTATACCTCTTAAGACAGAGGAGTTATTCAAGCCGATAAACTTTTTCATGCATGCCCCTCTAACATGCCACTATAGACACATGATTTGTAAGACGTTGTCACATCAAAAAATACAAAATGTCATATATAAAAAATAAACCAGAATGAGTATGAAAGAAAATAATTAAAAACATTTAGAAAGAGAATGAAGGGAAAATTTATATATTATACTTTAGATGCTTTTCATACTTATTTACTAGTAAATGGAAAAACAAGAAAAAAATATTTTTATTCTTATTATATTATACTAGTAAAGGAGTATTAAAAACATTTGAAATACTTAAATGGTCTTTATTATACTTGAATCTTATTGACCACATGCTCTTGGAATCTTATGAAGATCACTTTACTCTTGTATTTCATAGAAGAGATAAAAGAAATGGTATCCTTAGTAACAAAATATATTTTCCCATGTTTATAAATTTTGCATCTTGAATTCAAGTGTACCGTACTGTCGGAAACTAAATATATGTTGACACAAAAAATCGTGTGTGATAAGCACAGAACACAGGCTTCGAATAACGAAGGCAATAGAAAATTGTGTGCTGTGCGACCAGTCACACCAGATTCTCAGCTGTTAAAGTCAAGTTCAAGGTCAAGCGAGTCTGAGTTCAATGCCTTCAGAGGGTTAGTTCCAAACTTGGCCACCTGAGTTTTGTAAACAGCGCTGTGTGTATCAATCTGATAAAATGGCTTTTCTTTAGATGAGAAATATTAATTAACCACAAAAAATTGACTTTTAAAAAGAAAAGTTTCTTCAAGATGAAGTATTTTCAATGAAAATTTGTTCAAATTCATTTATTTAATTAAAATTAATATTTGACCCACTTTTTTCGACTCGGGTAATCTCAAAATATAGGCCTATTTCAATCAAAATCTTATAACGAATTTTTGACATGAATGCATTACTTTCTCTTTAAATATTGAAAGGTCTTTAAATTTATTTATTTTTGAGATGAATGTTAATTTTATATTTATTTTTTATTACAGCTAATGCAAAAGGGACCAAACAGAAGGAACCACCAAAATCTTGAAGTCCATTTGCAACAGGGAAACTGCATCTGCTACTTGCTTTAAATATAATTGCCTCTCAGTGTGCAGGCATTCATGATGACAGCCTGCTGCTCCGCAATCTCCCTTCTCCCAACGTTTTCCTCAAGGTAATTCAATTCGAAATTACTATTTAATATTTATTATACTCTTTAGTGACTCAATATTTATAATTCATATTCAAATTTAAGAATTTCCCAATGTGACTGTCGAACCTTATATATATATATATATATATATGCCATCGTTTAATTTTTTCTTGTTTTATGCTCTCAGATCTAATTGACAATGGCTCGATTTAACATCCCGACAATTTTATTTCTATCATTTTTTATTTAATTCTGAAAAAAAATAATCTTTATTGAATATTTAAAATTTATGTTAATAAAATACAATAAGATAGGAAATAATAAATTAATATTTCTTTGTTTCAGAAGAGAGAATCTTCGGAAAAAAACATCCAAGTGCGTCCAAGTCTATATTAGCAAATAATCAAATGGAAAGTATTTTTATAATTATGAACTGATAGAAACACTTCAGTTGCATTCACATGGAGCCAGGAGCAAGTCGGTTGATCTCATGTCTCTGAAGTCCTCTTCTATTGCGTTGTTGAAAGGTATTTATTATTTGCATATTTGATTTTACTTTTTATTTTCTCTTATTTAAATCATACAGCAATTATAAATTTTCATTTATTTTTTAATGATGCAATCAGATTGTGATAAACGGTTTGCATCTCCCGTTCTAATTAAAATAATATTACTAACAAATCGTTTATCAATATTATATTCTATTTTTTGTAAAATTTCTCCTTTCTGGCAAATTCTTTCTTTCTCCTAGTTAACACACACACACACACACACCCTCGAATCTTATTTAGTAAGAAACAATAATTTTTATCATTTTTATCTCTTCCAGGGGTGGCTTTTGCTAGTGGTCGCTTTCTCCCTTCATCATCGACCTAATCGCTTCAGCATAACTTCTCAGCACAGCTAGAGGCTGCCTCTCTCTCTATTTCTCTACACCAGGTAGATAGATCCTGACAATTAAATTTTTTCAATTTATTATATTAATTCTCCCCCCCTCACCCACCCTTTCATTTTATGACATTTGATTAACATTAAAGACTATAGTAGTCTGTCTCTCTTGTCTTTTGATTAGGCTGCCAGCGGATTCCGTTTTTAACGTGATTGTAATTTTTTTTTTTTTTAGATATTTTTGACCAAAATTTTTTACTTTAATCAATTTTCTTTAACATGCCAAAATTTAACTACAGCATTTTATCAAAATGATGCTAGCTCAGCCAACGGATCACGATGACAAAAAGGAATCCGTATTGTTGGTGCTGGTCCATGATTATCATATTCCTCTTAGGGAACTAGTATAAATAAATAAATTTAATTTTGATCGATCTAGATGAATAGGCTTTGCTTCCATCAATTTTCTTTATTATGAAAAAATTTTATTTAATTTTTTCTATTTTTTTCGTGTATATCCATCAAAATCTCGACATGAATCCAATACTTTCTCTCTATATATTAACATATATAGGTAAGAGAAAGTAAAAAATCAATTAAATTTCCTATTTGTTGGGCTTTTTTTTAATTCATATGATTTTCTAAATTCTATATGAGTCCGTCCACTGAAAAACGGTCAAAAATTCTCTTCTCTTTATTTTATTCCAATTCAAATTCAATTTTTATTTTTAATGTAGAAAGTGGCTGTGTAGAATTGAATAAAGGATTGAAGAGGAAAGCAGCCAGGCAGGGAGCCTCTATTAAATTAAACTCCTTTTACGCAAAACGTTTCGGCCGATTTAATCATGCCATCATCAGGTGCATTGGAGTTTTTTAGTAAATAGAGTTGTCAACAGTCTGTTCATAAGCTTATTAATTTTTCAATAGCCTATGTGTATAAATCGTTTATTGAATCCAAAAAAAAAGTGCTTTTCGCGACAAGGTCAGTCTGTGTGTCTGGGGTCAATTTAAAGCATGAAGGAATTGAGCTAGGGAGTTGAAATTTTATATTTAAGTTAGGCACCCCCCTAGGGCGTGAAAATAAGCTTTTAATCAAAATCGGCCAAAAAGTACTTGTACTTTACTGATGCACTTTTTCAGTTTTCTTCAATTTTCTCAAAATTCGCTGCAACGATTTTGATTAAAATTCAAAAATCAGTTATTTTTTAGATGCTCTTTAAAATGTATATTCTCATTTTGCCATTGAAATCTTCTGAAGACCACTTTACTCTTGTACTTTATAGGAAAGAGGAGAAATGGTTGCCATGGTAACAAAATATAATATTTTCCCATACTTATAAATTTTACATCTTGAAATTCAAATGTGCCTTACTGTCGGGAACTAAATATATGTCAACTCAAAAAATCTGGTGTTACAAGCACAGAACACAACTTTCGATTACCGAAGATAAGAGAAAGTTGTGTGCTGTGCGACCAGTCACACCCGATTTTTTTCTAAGGTCCCAAGGATCGGATTGAAATTAATTCTGCCGCATGGCCAAGGTTGCCCACAGTTGTCCTAAATGAATTTCATATATTTATATTTAAAAAATCCGACAAATATATTATCTTACATACATTTGAAATGGCATATAAATGTTTATATTATTAATTTTTCTTGGGCCCCCTATAGCCTTTCACTCGAGTGCGACATTGCCCGTAAATAGTAAAAAAATCTTTACTTTTTTTTTTAAATATGAATACCTAAAAATATTTAACTTTTCATTTGTAATTAAATTATAATAGCTTATTGAATTCATGAAATTAAAATATGAAAATTATTATTTCTATTATTATAATTTAATAATTATTTTATTTAGATTAGATATTTAAATATTTTTATTTTTTTTCCACAGAATAAATAAATAAATGCGGCGTCTCCTTCGACTCACCTCTTTGCCATCATCTAAACCCATCTCGATGACACGTCTCTCTATCTCATCTCTGACGTTCTCGTTTTCTCGACTTTACATCAAATGTCATTAAATTCACCTTATATTTCTTCTCTTCTGTTTTCATTTTTAAAGGTCAGTAATTTATTTTATATTCAATTTAATCTGTTCCTTGATCCATTTAGAATTGAAATTTCTA
>JAKCPI010001872.1:0-25155 GCA_023213315.1 Euborellia annulipes | reverse complement strand
TATACAAGCGATAGCAGGAATTATTACAATTATTACAATCAATAGAAATGCAAATTATATTTTACCTGACGAAAAGTCATTATGAGAGTGTCTTAGTGGATTTTATACATTGTTATTATATAAGAATTGTTTCCGGTCACAAAAACGCTTGATAGGGTTGGAGGGAAAAAATGAGGTCCACCGACCCCGCATCGCAGGAATGGGGCGAGGACAGAAGAAGATTAAATTCTAAAAACATATTGTAACATCATGCTTTTTTATATAAACACTTGCTTTGATGATCTAACTTCATGGAAATGAATGTAGATAGCGCTGACGTAGTTGCATAAAAAATGCACGAAGGGGTCCTTTAGAGGTTAGTTGACTGCAAGTGCAAACGACTGCAGTCGAAACGAATACAAAATGTGGTCTATAATTAAAAACTCCCTTAATAATAATAATTCAAACCATAAAAGCTTTAATAAACACATTCGTGATAAATATAACCTAAAAAGGATTTTTTCTTTTTTTGGTTTTTAGCCAATCTCTCTCGTTATATGCTGCGATACAATCAGCATGATGTTAATACTCATTTAACTCCAATCAGCCATCAAATAGTCAGTTGAATAATAATAATACACTATCTATTCAATTTCCTCGTGTTTATAAAGATAAAGTGGTCAAAACTAGAGATTAATGTCCAACTAATCATAAAAGCCAATAATACTCAGATTGGGCCCTATCCTACGAGTATATAATAATACGTGTACTACCGTAGTTTAGAGGGAATATATCACCAATTACGCGCCATGTCTGTCAATAAATATTCCAAATATATTGGGCACTATTCAAAAAAAATATTTATACTGTATATACGTAGACTATAAAATAGACCAATAATAAATCAAAAAGCATTTAAAGATTTTATTATAAAGTTATTTGAAAAAAAAAAAATAAAGCTTTTCAACAATGAACACAACAATCTAAATAGTTGCTAGCTACGAGGCATTTTTTTGATGACGACCAATGGAAAAAAAAAGATAGAACTTAATAAATATATGGCAAAGGAAAAATTTTGGATTTTACAAATAAAACACTTGATAAAAGTGTAAAATGGCTGTTATATAATAATCGTGAAGGATCTGCAGCCAGGAGAATAAAAAACTATTTTAATTTCTTTTGGTCGACGTTTCGGACATAAATGTTTGTTGACTGCAGGTCCCGAAGAAGGATGCAATAGGCATCCGAAAAGTCGACTAAAAAAATTAAAATAATTTTTTTTTCTCCTGGTTGCAGATCTACCTTCCCTAAGATTAAAAATATAATAGATGATTAGCCCAGTCATATTATGTAAAAATAAGGGTCAACCACGGAATGAAAGATAAAAAGCTCAATTTTTGTATAAACCTTTATTTTGGCATTATAAATGATTAAATATTTTTCGAGATCTAAGATAATAGTATTCAAAATACCTCGATTCGGACTAAACAAGTCATAGATATATTCAATTATAAATGATGTCTCGTCTTAAGTCCGCGTCTCAAGATATTTCAAGGTCACGAAAATCAGTTTTTCGTGGAAATCTCGTTTCCTATACATTAAAAGAGAATTGGACTTATAACAAAAGTTGTAGAGTATAAAATTGTCTACAATTTTTGTCTGAAACATTTTTTCATATTACTAACCGTTTTTGAGGTAGAGCATTACGACAATGCGCTACGCACTCTTTACGCTCTATCTCAAAAACGGTTAATCGTAGAAAAAAAATGTTTCAAACAAAAATTGTAGACAATTTTATACTCTACGACTTTTGTAATAGGTACAAATCTCATTTAAGGTATATGAAGTGAGATATTTACGAACAACTGATTTTCGTGACCTTTGACATTGAATATCTTAAGAGATGTCAAATTAAAGGTTTATACAAATAATGAGCTTGTTATCTTACATTCCGAGGTGAAAAAAAACCCTAAAATAACTAGGCTACATTGAATGACCGAAACTGTTGTGAATTGCAATCAGTCGTCAGCAGATCAATGCATTATTTTCATTATTAGTTCTCTATAAAGTCTGTTATCAAAGTCCAGTAAATTAGAAAAGAGATTAATTTAATAGACTGATTGAAGTGGATGATAATCATTGACCTTCCAAGTCATCAGATGATGGCAATGAATCCAAGAGAGAGATAGAGGTTCGTTGGTGTGTAGTGATCGACCCATTTAGTTTACGACACACACACACACACACACACGTGTAATGTCATCCACCCACCCACCCTCTTAAAGCTCCCGACACAGGTTCAATTAATTAGACTAACGTCGGAGCCAGAAACTGGTGGCAGCTGCTTGGCTCTTGTAGATACCTCCACACACACACACACCCCAAAGAGAATTAGTTGCGAGAAAAATAAAAAAGACAATAACTATGGTGTCTAATCTATTTGTTTGAGATAATTGCATTTTACAGGTGATAAATAAAATTAACTAACGAAATTATAGAGCGTTCCTTTTTTCAATGTGCCACACTATGTGATACACTAATAAATATAATTAATAATAATAATAATCTTGTTAACGTTTCGAATCTTCTAATTGTTATCATGTCATAAAATGTGAAGTTGATCTCTAATACGTTAAGATACAACTTTATTATCTTTAAAAAAAAATCTGGTGTGCTGTGCTTGTCACACACATGTTTAGTTTCCGACAGTACGGTACATTCGAATTTCAAGATGTAAAATTCATAAGTATGGGAAAATAATTAAATTTTGTTACCATGGCAACCATTTCTCCTATCTTTTCTATGAAATACAAGAAGAGTAAAGTGGTCTTTAAAAGATTTCAATGGCAAAATGAGAATATACATTTTAAAGAGCATCTAAAAAATAATTGATTTATGAATTTTAAACAAAATCGTTATAGTGAATATTGAGAAAATCGAAAAAAAAACTGAAAAAGTGCATCAGTAAAGTACTAGTACTCTTTGGTCGATTTTGTTCAAAAGCTTCGTGTCACGTCCCATGAGGGTGCCTAACTTAAATATAAAATTTCAACCTCCTAGCTCTTTTCGTTCTTGAGATATTTTGTTCACAGACAGACAGACCATGTCGCGAAAACCACTTTTTTGGGTTCAGAGGATCTCAAAACGTGTATATTCAACAAAATCTTGACTTTAAGTTTTTGACATGAATCCAATACTTTCTCTATATATTAACATATATAGAGGTAAGAGAAAGTAAAAATAGTTGATTTTGGGAAGTTTTTTTTTTTTTTTTTTTGGGGGGGGGGCAATATCTTAATAAAATTAATGATTAATTTTTTTTTTCTAAATCTGCAAATAGGCCAAAAAGTACTAGTACTTAACTGATGTACTTTTTCAGTTTTTTTTCGAATTTCTCAAAATTTGCTCCAAGAATTTTTTTTTTTTTAATTAAAAAATCAATTATTATTTAGATGCCCTTTTCAAAAGTATATCAGTAATATTTTAGGAAAATTGTTTGAAGTACACTTTGATGATGTAATTCAGTTTTTTTTTTTTTTTTTTTTTTTTTTTTTTTTTTTTTTATTAATTTGATGAATATTATTAATAATTTTATTGTTTTGTTTTTTATTATTATTTTTTGTTCGATTTAATTGTTTCTAAGAATGGGTGACGTCATAATCAGGTTTTATTTTTAGACGATGGAAAGACAGAAAGTCGACTTCTTTAAGTGACTATCACTTTCTCACTTGCACTCATGATCTTCCCTCTCTTTCTATTTGGGTGAATAAATCTCAATGATGCATTAATCCAGTACAATTTATTTACTTTTTACTTATGAAATGCAAGTGGCCAAGTTTGAAACTAAGTTGCTATGAAAAACTAAATATATTTCAACAGAAAAAATCTGGCGCCAGCACGGTGCACAACTTTCCCTTACCGAAGGGTAAGAGAAAGTGTGCGCCAGTCACACCAGATTTTTATAAAATAAGATGGAAATCTCTTCTACAACACAAGTTGCTATAAAAAATTTTTCATAGTCTATTAAAAAAAAAATCTGGTGTGACTGATCGCACAGCACATAACTTTCCCTTACCTTAGATAAAAGAAAGTTGTATTCTGCTTGTCACAGCAGATTTTTTTGTGCCAACATTTATTTAGATTCCATCGATATACAAATATTAGAATTCATGATTTATAAGTATGAGAAAATATTTATATTTTGTTACCATGGCAACCTATCTTTTCTATAAAGTACAGGTGGTCTTCAGAAGATTTCAATGGCAAAGTGAGCATCTAAAAATACAGTATAATTGATTTTTGAATTGTTTTAGAGCAAATTTAGAGAAAATTAAAAAAGAAATTTTATCGCCTAGGACGGGATGCGAACCCCCGACCCGTACAAATAGTCAGCACGCTAACCAATACACCAACATCCGAGGGACAATAAATTTTTTAAACATATAAATATTATAATATTATAGAGACGAGGTCTAAATGGCCTTCGATGCTGAAACAGATCTTAGTAAAAAAAAAGTTTTGAATTTAATTCAATTTTTATAAGTTTGCCCCATTTCTGCCCCCCCCCCCCCACCCCCGCCCGTCTGAGAAAAAACGCCGTCACTGTATATGTGTGTCTGTGAGAGCCTATGTATGTGAGCGTGACGCAGAGCCGGAGTTACGAGATTTTTTAGGGAGGGCAAAATTTAATTTGCCGCCCCCTCCTTAGAATTTTCTATACAAAATTCGTATCATTTTACATTTTTTTTAGTAAATCTTTCTTTAATTGCCGCCCCCTGATATCTGCCGCCCGGGGCACATGCTCCCACTGCCCCCCTCCCCCCTAGATCCGGCCCTGGCGCGACGCGACGTGCGAAAGCGCGCGCGTATTAGTGTGAGTGTATGTGTATGTGTGAGCACGGCGCCAAATAGCCAATGTTAGTGTGTGTGTGTGTGTGTGTGTGTATGTGAGTGCTGGCGCGCGAAAACTCCAGCTTGTATGTGTGTGTCTTGTATTTGTATTATATTCTTTGCCCAAATTGATGGGTCTCAATGAATAAAGAAATCTGAATGTATCTGAGAGAGAATGATCGTAAATAAATATAAAAGGCTTATCAAAACAAAGCAATTACATATTAAAAAATAAAAAAAATATAGTCAAATGTCACTAAATAATTATAGATATTACTAAAAATGAAATTAAATCGAATATCGATCAAAAGACCTCGCCATCTTTTTGACCGTTTGCTTAAATAAAAGAATCTCAACTCACCGTTGTCCAATCGCAGCTCCATTTAATGTTTTCCGTAACCATCTCCATTTGGTATTTTCAAACACTTATTAAACACATAACACATCCCGGAGATATTAATCAATCACTAACTGATGCACTATATAAATAATTATTCACAATACATTTCTCACTTCGCACTCGCGTGGGTTCTAAACTCGACGATCTTCTTTAGACTGAATGGTCAACTTGCCGGGAGGAATGACGTCATTGGCGCTGTGAGCGCCCAACAACAATCACATCATTTATAGGGACTAATTTCATTCATATATTAATTTTAATAAAAATTAATGCTAATATCATTTTATTTTTGCAATTAATTAGAAATTTTATCTGGTGTAACTGGTCGCACCAGATTTGTTGTTTCGATATATATTTATTTTACAAAGGTATAATACATTTGTGGTTTTTGAAATGACCGATTCAATTATATAAGAATTTTTATTATTTTTCATTTAAGGGATTTAATAAATTCATAATTAATTGCCTTTTATAGACCCCAATGGGAAAATTAATATATTTTTACAAAAAGCAATTTATGGCTGTGATTTTAACCCATATCAAGCCACTGGTGCGTTTTCGAACCAGTACCTAAAAAAAATTTTTTCTCAGTAAGTATCTAAATGTTTTCGTTAATTATTTTTTTATAGATTCTTTATGATATATTCTTGCCTACTATCGCGAGAAAATGATTAATTTTACAGTCTTTACATATTAAATAATTATTTAAATTCGAAGAGTCAAAAAACACCAAACTTCAAAATTAAATATTTTGTATTAAAAATTTTTTTTTCTTTTTTATTCTTCATAAATTAGATTACTAATAAGATTACTTTACTTAGCTAAACGATACATAATTTTTTTTTTCATTACTATAGACGATATTCAATGATAAATTAGAGTGGTGCGTTTTCGCACCAGTGGTAAGAACCCTCAACTTTTTTCCATATATTATCTGAATATTTTTTTCTTTCTTTTTAAAATTTTTTTATTTTAAGGGCATTTTTGGCATATTTAGGCTATTTAGAACCCGTCCCTATTTATTCCAATTGATTGGCAAATCGAAATAAATTTTTGTTACATGCATCATCCCGTCCCCTTGATCCCTACTACCTATGGTTATTGTTTATATATGGGTTATTACATTAGTCCGATTGAATGACAATACTGTTGTAACTGTATGTAGTAATGGCTACAATAATGAGCCCCTAAATACTGTAAAGAGATATTATATGTTGGGACATCGAAATCAGAAGGAAATATATCTCAACCTAATGTTATTTCAAAATATAATTTAGGAATGGAAAGGGTGGATTTACATGATAATGGGGTTGAGAATTACCGATGAAGGATATTCATTGGCGTAACTAGGGTGGTAACCTCCCGGGGGGGGGCAGAAAGCTCCCCGACCCAACAGAAATTGAGTCAATATGGGGCCTTCCGGGTCCCCCAGAGGATGGCTGATCCCGTGCCCCCCCCCCAGCGAGGATGGCTGGTCCCATCGCCCCCCAGCCAAATTTGCTAGTTACGCCCATGGGGATATTAGGTAAAAAATAGTGGTGGCATTTATTTTTAAATACCTTAGATAGCACCATGGTAAAATGTTGGAAGCTATATAAAGTGCATTCCATCAACATAGTACAAGTTCAATTGATTTGAAAATGAACTTTGGGTTATTGCAAACGAGCAGAAAGCCCGAAAGAGATGTAAAGTGTGTTATAAACACACTGTATATGAATATACAAAATGCAAAGTACCGATTCATATAAATTGTTTCGGCAAATTTCATAAAAAATAAAAAAAGTAAAAAAAAATTATATCCCATATTATGCCAATGGTGCGTTTTCGCACCAGTGAAAAAAATTGAATAAAACATATATATTGTTGAAAAATTTTTATCAAAGGTTATGTAAAAATCTAATAAGAACCTATGTAAATATATTATGTGAAAAAAATAATAAAAAAATTTAAAAATAAAAAAAACGAAAAATTTTTTTTCTAATGGATCAAGCCATTGGTGCGTTTTCGAACCACCTATTTCCTCAATATTTACTGATCAAATAATTTTTTTTTTATTTTTCCCTAATTAAATAGGTAATAATAAACACAATTATGAAAAAAAATTTGTAGTTTTTGAAAATTTTTGTGTTGGCTTGATATGGGTTAATATTCATAAGAAGCTAGGGTTTATTCTATATTTATTTCTGACGTTTCGGTTCTGTATTTTAACCATCTTCAAAACTGGATAAAAGTCGTTTTTTTTATATGCCTGGTCATCGCATATTGTGTATAAATTCAAGGGTTTGGTTCAAATATGTATTAAATCCACTGTGACACTTCCATAATGTCTTTTCGCCTGCTCTGAAGATGGTTTAAATTCGGAACCGAAACGTCACATGTGTGGAATTAAATAAATAAAGAAAAAAGCCTAGCTGCTTTCTCTACCCTCCTATGAATCATTCATTTTTTAAGCCTCCCCATTTGGGGATTTGAAAGTTTGTGTATTTTTTCTAGACTCTCCATAACATTCTTCAGCTAAATTTCATTTCGAAATTCTAATGAGAAGTTGATTAGACAGACAGACAGACCGACTTTACACCCCACTATTATAGACTATATTTTATCCTGAGATTCAAACTGTATCAGTGGCGTAACGTACGCCCCCGCAGACTCCGCGATGCGGGGGGGCGGACCCTTGGGGGGCCCTCGGGCCGGGCCGGGCTAAAAAACTGTAGCTCCGATAAAAAAGGAAAAACTTAGATAAAAAAATATAATAATGAAAATTTCTCTTTGAGGGCCCGGGGCCCTCAGGGTTCAGGGATATATGTAATTTTAAAAATATTTTTTGTATGGTCTAATAATGGGGCCCGAAATAAAATTTGCGGGAGGGCCTAGCTAAAAAACGTTACGCTACTGAACTGTATACGTATACTTACGTATTTTGCGTAACTTCCAGATATAAATTAATTCGCCAAAAAAATGCAACAAAATTAAAGATGAAATTAAGTTTTGTATTGAGAACAATCTACAAAATGTGAATCCGCTTAAATTTAGAGACGAAATAAACTCCGATACCGAAAAAGATATTAAAAAAAAAAAAAAAACAACAAGTGTGGAAAGAGTCATTGGCCAAGCTTGTTTAACAAAAAAAAAAAAGGTCAGTGACCGAATATTCTGTCTATCCTATTTTTTTTACCATATAAAAGTCTGGAAATAAAAAAAAAAAAGAGCACGTTGAATGATCTCTTGGGAGTTGTTTTCAACTTTTATTAATAAATATATTTTATCTCACTTATAAAGGGTGAAAAAAAAAAAGAAAAAAAATTTATTATAAAATCATAAAAAATAAAAATAAAATACGACCAGTGACGACACACGCATCTATCAATATTTTCAAAGGGGTTGATTTGGACATAAAATAAAAAAAAAAAAATATTATTTTATAGCTATTTCATGACTAAATATATTTTTTTTTTCTGATTAATTATTTTCTCCCTTTTTGCTATTTATTTATTTATTTATTTTTTAATAAAGAATTCTAGATTAAAAATTTAAAATAAAAGAATTAAAAAAAAAACAACAGCTTTTTTAAATTTCATTAAACATGAAGCTCAGGGGGGAGGCTGAAGAACAAAATTCAACTATTTATTGGCGGAACATCGGATGGATGGCCCCGAGGAACCAACATGTGAAAGGGTCCCTCAGGTTCAATCAGTACATAGAATTAATGAATGGCCTAAAGCAGTCATATCACATGTATTCAACAATCTCCAAAGCGAATGTACTTGAGACAAATATTAATAAAAAAAGTAGGAAAGAATTTGCCAGTAGTAAATTCAAAGGGGCGCTCTCACTGCGGATTTTCTGGATATTAAGCATTTTAATAGAGGCTATTTCTCCATTTAGAAAACCAAGTACCCGGCTTGAGGATTTGTTTGCATTCATAGAATATACAAATGCAAAGAATACATAAATATTTCTCTATACAATTCCAATGTGAGAATTAATATTAATAACTCAAAATTTGGAAGTGCTAGGGACCAAAACGTAGGTTTAATTATTATTTTCCTACGACCTTTAGTTCAGGCCGTACTTTTTATTTGTCCAGACACCGGAGTCTCAGCAAAAGCTCTATCCCCCTTAGTACTTCGTACAGTGAGAGCTAAAAAACTAAAAAAAAAAATTCCTAAATATTCCATTTTCCCATTGGAAAACATTGGGTTTTATTTCTATTTGCCGAAAATTAAAGTCATTAATTATCTATATATATAATTCGCTAATGTCCGTCCGTCTGTCTGTCACGCTCTATTTAGGCAACTTCCCGTTGGAATTTTGAAATGAAATTTTATATGCATAAAGAGGACCTTCTCGGGATTACAGAAAAATTATTTTCATCCCGAAATTCCAATAACTTTTTAAGTTATTAATTCTTAAAGTTAAGATTTCTCCCATAGGAAATGTATAGAGAAATATTTATGTATTCTTTTCATTTGTGTATTCCATGAATGTAATCTAGCAGGCACTGAATTGGAATGGAATAATAATAATTTTCTATTCATAATTAAGAAAAAAAGGCGAGAGTCCGCCGCAGGCGGGGCCGAGCCAGCTGGCGGGGGGTAGGCGCAGCCAGCCGAGGCGGGCGACGCGGCTAGTAAATAATTAAATCTCTTGCAAATTAAAAATAATAAAACTTCTTATATAATAAAAATTTCTTTTTCCCACTTTCTGTCTTAAAGACGACGTTATAGAAGTTATAGAGAGTCCAGGAACACATAATTGAGTCCCCAAATTCCATCATGCTTAAAATTAAACACAGACAGACAGACAGACCATGTCACGAAAAGCACTTTTTTGGATTCAGGGGACCTCAAAACGTGTATATGCATCAAAATCTCGACATCGAATTTTTAACATGAAACCAATACTTTCTATGTATTAACTGATGTTCGGAATAGATGGCACAGAAGACACAACTTGCTTATGCTATGCAATCATTTCAAAATATTTGGTCCCTGGCCTTATATTAATTGTCTGAAAAATGGAGGTTGGTGAAAGCTAGAGGGCTCGAGCCTGGTGGGCGGGGGAAGCTATCATAGTCGACCGAGAAGAGGGCAACGGCGCTGCTAGTTAATAATAAAATTAAAAAAAAAATTCTATAAAGCTAAGTGTAAAATTATTATTCATAAACACTTTATCAAGATTTCATTTTAACCTTTTAAATATTTTAATTTAATTTAAAATATTTTTTAATATCACGAAATATTATATAGGTTGCCTACTATAAAAAAAAAACATATTAATATACAAATTTACAAATAAAAAAATAAAACTTCATAAATGCATTAAATCTTATCTTAATAAAAAAAAAAGTGCATGTTGTTGTTGTTGTTGTTGTTGTTGCAATAGGTGATGTGATGATGCATTACGATTTGGCGACACGCAAACACGGAAAACGAACGACAAACGATCCCTGAGGGGATTTAGATCTTTCCTTTTTCTTTTTTTTTGTTCTTTCTTTCTGTCTAATATTGATAAATCAAGTGGCTTGTGCTGTCATGTTAGACAAGGAGTTGAACAAAGCGAGTATTTTGATAATTGCATGCTCCTGGTATAATGTTTCAAGTCTTGAATGTCTGGCATGTCAGGAATTGCTACAAGGAGAGGGAGGGGAGGGGGGGAGAGAAGCCTTTTGAGCAACAACAGGCTCAGAGTGATACCCTCCACTGGACACAGAGAGAAAAGGTGAAGGATAAATAAATATTTCTAATGAAATTAAACCTTTAAAAGCAAAATAAAGAAACTATTTCACAGACTTCTCTTAAAATCAATTAATAAAGTCTCAAAATCATCGTCAGAGCACTCTATCGGTACAATAATATTAATATTCAGTGACCTAAGGGGTGGAGGGTACGGAATAAATTACGAAAAATTTTAATTTTCTATAAAAATATGCATTGTCTCTTTGAATTTATAAAAATCTGGCGTGACTGGCGCACAGTGATATATTTAGTTTCCGACAGTACGGTATAATTGAATTCAAGATGTACAATTTACAAGTATGGGAAAATAAAATTAAATATACAAATTAAACACTAGGTTATTTGTTTCAAAGGTTTTATTAATTAAATAATTAACACTTGATACGTATTTCGACAATTCCTTGTCATCATCAGAAGTGATTTACAACAATATTCTTCTTCTCTTTAATAATAAGGACGTTTCAAGGCTAAGTCGCTTAACCAAAAGCTACTTTTCCATAATCTGGCAAGGAGTCCCCACGGGTAGTTTTTTTACAAACCAAACTGTTTTTTTAAGAAAACACTAGTTTATCCTAGAACAAACTAGTTCGTCCTGAGTGGATTCGGATAAACAGTTTTCTTCTAGGCCTAACTATTTTATCTTAAATTTTATCTTAGGATAAACTAGTTTTGCTGGATTTTCATTATTTAATATTTCAGGCTAAACTAAGAATTCCCTCATTTTTTTTAATCTAACAAGGAGTCCCCACGGGTTGTGGGTCACCGATTTTTTTCAAACTCATAGGATTTGAAGATTAGTATCTGGACATCAATTTCCCAAAGCAGTACGATGCACTTACTCAAGAACACTCAAGAAAATCGACTTTGAAGACTATCAAGATTTCCGAGTTGCATAAGTTTGATAATTTTGTTTATATGTAAACAGTGTCTGGTAAATGAGAGAGTAAGCGCAACAGTCTGGTAAACAAGGAGTCGCTAGTTCGATGCTTGTTGGGGACATTTTTTTTTATTTCAATTCTCTATCTCACATATTAGCATATTGAAATTAAATTAACATCTTTTATTTTTAATTATCACTCGTTACACACTGAAAATACGAATATTTATAATAAATTGAAATTTGATATACAAATTAAAAACATCTTATTGTTCAATAAGACGAATCGTTTCATGTATTTTCATATATCTTTTTTTTTTTTTTTAAACACTCACAGTTTTTTCCACTCACACACACACATGCACACAGTCTTTTCGGTAACTTAGGCGATATAAGACTTTAGTCGATAAAACAACATGACGGTGAAAACTGTAGTAGCGAGTGTTAATTAAAAATAAAAAATCTTAATTTATATTGAAAAAAAAATATTTGTTAATTTAATTTCAATTTTATAAATGTTAATATGAGAGGATACTGTATATACGGATAGAGAATTGAAATAAAAAAAAAATGTCCCCAACAAGAATCGAACAAGGGACTCCTTGTTTACAAGACAGTCGCGCTTATTCTCTCGGCTACCATGCACTGTTTACATATAAACAAAATTATTCAAACTTATAGAACTCGGAAATCTTGATCGTCTTCAAAGTCGATTTTCTTTGAGTGTTCTTGAGTAGTGCATCGTACTGCTTTGGGAAATTGATGTCCAGATACTAATCTTCAAATCCTATGAGTTTGAAAAAATCGGTGACCCACAACCCGTGGGGACTCCTTGTGAGTGAGGTGATTAAAAATATAAAAAATATCAGAGCGGCCGATAGATTTTTCAAAGACCTCTGCATCTAATTGAATAAAGCACTTGTCCTTTACGAGAGAGGTAGAGACATCGCTTCAAGTTTCAAAATCTAGTCGTATTCTTCTCGGTCAAAAATATACAATTTTTTTTCAATTATATAATTGAATTGTCAGTAGATACTCAAGCTTTACATGACAAATGTTTTTCACTGGCGCCAGTAGACAGTAAACGTCGTTTGTGTTTATTAAAGCTTTTGTGGTTTGAAATATTATTATTAGAGGAATTTTTAATCATAGACCACATTTTTGTATTAAATATTTATTAAAATTTTAAATACTGTACAACGTTTCGCCTGCTTATTCTGTAGCCGTTATCAAGTACCATGCACTTGCTGCGAATCAAGTGTAGTCATGTCCGTTACGTGCCTTTTTAATATACAGCGACGTCAGCGCCATCTATCGGCATTTCTGTGAAGCTAGATTCAAAGTTTCCCGCTAGGCGTGTTGTTTGTAATTATACATTCTAAATAGAACTGGGTTCTTCAAGTATTGTGCACTTGCTCCGACTCAAGTGAACCAACTATCATGTCCGTTACGTTCCTTTTTATATACAGCGACGTCACTGCCATCTGTCGGCATTTCTGTGAAGTTAGATTCAAATTTTCCCGCTATTTTCAATCATTTCCATGAAGTTAGCCACAATTACCAAAGCAAGTGTTTACATAAAAAGTATGATGTTGCAATAAGTTTCTTGAATTTGATTTTAAAATATTATTAAATTAAAATGCACAGTACTTGTTAACGGCTGCAGAATAAGCATTCGAAACGTGGTACAGTATTTATATTTTTAGTAAACATCGTTATTCCGCAATAAGCATATTCAATTAAGATTAAGAAAGAGAATATAAAACACTGTTTAAAATCACGTCCTTATTTTATTTATTTATTTTTTTTTTCTTTCCAGAGGCAGCTTGTAATCTAGATAGATATATGAGGGCGCCATGAGTCTTTAGTAGGAGCAAATCCAATCCATTTGCTGAGAGAAGGCGGTTGCGCAGGGAAGGCAGTTAATCTTGCTTTATGTTCCCTTTTCCTCTCTCTCTCGCTCTCGCTCTCAATGTCCGTCCATCGGAACAATTTTGACAATGCACATCATCTGTTACTTGACAACAACTCATTTACTCATTTGTCATATTTGAGGTAAATATTTAATACATATGTTATATATTCTCATTTTAGAATTAATTGCTATTCATTTGATACCCCAATGGAGTCTTTCAACTTTATTCATATCAGGGATGGGTAGAAAGCCGAAAATATCAAGAAGCAAAGTTAGGCTTTCCTCTCACGATTAGCGTTGATAGCATTTTGTGTACCATTGTACGATTTGTTTATTTCGCACTAGTCTTCATTCACAGTCACATTGTTCTTTAATAAAGCAAGTTTGTGTTTTTGTTATACACTGTGCGTCAAAAATAGTGGAACACTTTGTTTCTTCTTAAAAATACCTGTTCTAATCTATCTTAATGATACTGTAATTTTGATATGAAATATCTTACACATTTCTAAGTAAATTTAACACAAATCCATATCATTTTGATAAATAATCACAATTTAAATAAAATAAAGACAAAAATGTCGAAATTTTTTTTTATTAAATCAAAATTTCTAAAATTTTAAAATAATCTTTCCATTCCGGTTTCTCTCTGTCTCTTTTATTGGAAATTCTTATAAAAACAAAATTTTAAATTAATATCCAACTAGACATATCGAGATTACGTTGATTTGTCCCTCAAATTGAAAATCAACATATTTTTGTTTATTTTATTTAAATTGTATGTATTTGTGTTAAGGGGCAAATTCACGAGCAATAAAAAATGCACATTGCCCGAAAATCTGTTGCCGAAATATTCTTGAGCAATGTATAGCCAAAAATGTCAGATTCTGTCATATATCTGACCGAAACGTCGGCTTAATAAACGAAATAAATCTAATTGCAATTGCCCTTTTCTTCATTCTTTCTACATTAATGCTTTAGTTTTGTATTTATACTTAATATTTAATTCATACTTTTCAGTTAGCTGGATACGTATTAGCGATTGGAAGACGAAAGAGGTTTTTCCTCCCAGCAAATCTTCCCTCTCGACAATTTTCCAATAATATTGAAGTGTTGTGAGAGGAAAAGAAGCTGTTTTTTTTTCCTATTTGCTTATTGTATCGTATGAGATGACCACATACCCGTACCCTTAAAAAAAATGAACAACTTTTCACTCAAGTAGTGTGTCATTGGGTTCTGTTGTTAAAGAGAAGGGGTATATTAATATAATAAAATTAATTCCTCTTCCTCACTATAGATTAATGGTTTCAATTCACCTGCGTTGTGTCCCTATTATTAATGATTATAAATTTTGAATCAAATATCAGATAAATTTTCATTACTTGACACAACTAAAATGTATTTAATTTAATTATTTGTTGATTCTAGGGACACGGTCCACTGACAGTGAATTGTGCAGCTAGTCAAGCATTAAAAGCCAAATAAAATCATCATCATCAATCAATGCTTTTTTTTAAATTAATTATTTAATTAAATCTCACAATTATTATTATATTAAATTCAAATTAGGTTATAAATAATTAATTATGGCCAACTGTTGTCAAGCACTTGCCCCTTTGGAGTAAGTAACTCTAACAACAACAACAAGAGTTATATGAGCTTCCACTTAATGTTGCGAGAATTATTTTAAATTTACTAATCGAAAGTAGTGGCTATGATGAGTGGATAAATATAGGGATCAATGATACGAGACAAAAACATAACAAAACATCAAAACAACTTCCATCTTGACTAACTCTTCTTTAACTAGACCTCGTATAATATGACTCCACAGTGTAGTACTAAGGTGTCATCATGGGAAGCTCTTTTAAAAATCACGATTCAAATAAATAATAACCTTCTAGTCAAAAAAATGTAACATTTTTTATTCTTCTTAAGAGGACCTCTGTTCTAATCTACTCTAATTTAAGAAACATTTAATATGGAATATCTTAGAAGTAAATTTAACACAAGTCCAATATTTTAAACAATTTAAATAAAATAAAGAAAACTATGTCAATTTACAATTTGAGGGACAAATCAACATAATCTCGATTAGACATGGGTCGTTACTCGATTTTGCTGTACCAGGTACCAGCTGTTACAGGTACTTGTTCTGACCCGATATTTTTACCTGATACTTTTGTACCCGAAACAAATTTCACCCAGCAACGCTAACTTTACATTAATTCAAGTCAATAACAACGTGTCTAACATTTTTTCAAATGTTTTCTACCCTATTTATTCTTGTGTTGAGAACAAACTCATAATTATTCATTACTAAAGAGTTTTCCAAACTGAGTGAACTGACATGTCTCCAAATTTAAAATGTCAATTTATATACTGCATTAGAAAAATAATTAACAAATTTCTGTGCCGGCGAACGAAATTTAATTTAATTCTATTCATTATGTATTTCAATTCACAGTTACATATATTTTTATTTTTTTAATTAATGTTTTTATATATAAAAAAAAAATCAGTTTCAAAGTAAAAATCAGATAACTTATTTATTAAAAAAAAATATATTTTTTTCATTTCTGCTCTCTTTCTTAAAGTGAATAAAAGAGAAATAATGTATAAGTAATAATTAGATTTGTATTTAATTATTATAGGGCCTAGTGAGAAAAGTAGAGTAAAAATGTAAAAATGATTCGGAATGACGTTCGAAAAGCGCCCAGAGCAATAGCGAAATTGCCCTGTCAGGAGAGAAGAGACGGGGGCGGGGCGTCGCGAGTTGAGGGTTGCAGAGAGAAGGAATGAGAGAACAGGCAATAGAAAACTGTATCGGGTAAGGAACGAAGCTCTAAAGTGAAAAGCAAGTATTTGATCAATGCGCAAGCGCGAGCGAGATATCAGGTTCGAGTGAGAAAGGAATACCGAGCAAATAACATATACTTTTTGTATCTGTTATTTGAGTATCAACAACTCGGGCATACTCGACTGAACCTGAACAGGACGCGTATCCCTTTCTCACTCGTACCTGATATCTCGCGCGCGCATTGATCAAATACTTGCTTTTCACTTTAGAGCGTCTTTACCCGATACAGTTTTCATATTGCCTGTTCTCTCATTCCTTCTCTCTTGCGACCCTCAACTCGCGACGCCCCGCCCCGTCTCTTCTCTCCTGACAGGGCCATTTCGCTAGCTCTGGCGCCTTTTCGAACGTCATTCCGAATCATTTTTACATTTTTTACTCTACTTTTCTCACTAGGCCCTATAATAATTAAATACAAATCTAATTATTACTTATACATTATTTCTCTTTTATTCACTTTAAGAAAGGTGCAAATGAAAAAATATATATTTTTTTTTTTAATAAATAAGTTATCTGATTTTTACTTTGGTATTTAAATACCTGATATTTTTTGCTCGTACCCATTATGTGTACCTGTTACTTTTTCCTACCTGATACAAAATATCAGATTGATACAGTATCACCCATGTCTAATCTCGACATGTTTTGTTGGATATTAATTCAAAATTTTTTCTTATAAGAATTTCCAATAAAATAGACAGAGAAAAACTAAAATGGAAAGATTTTTAATTTAAAATTTTAAAAATTTGACGTTAATAAATAAAATTTCGACATTTTTGTCTTAGTTTTATTTAAATTGTAATTATTTATTAAAATGATCATGGATTTGTGTTAAATTTACTTAGAAATGTATAAGATATTTCATATCAAATGTTTTACAAATTACAATATCATCAAGGTAGATAAGAACAGGTCTTTTTAAGAAGAAACAAAGTGTTACGTTTTTTTTGACGCGCAGTGTATATTTCAATGACAAAGAATATAACCTCAATGTTTACAAGATTTTTCATTTAATTCATCTAACATAATAAAAGTTCATTATTTGATTACATATATAAGTTGAATACACAATTGCCTTGCACTAAACATGAATGAATAAAGAGGACTCCATGTGTGAATGAACCCTAGTTGTTTTTAATCTCTTATTAATTAAAACAAAAGACAAAAAAACTCGCACTATATAAACAAATTAAAGTGTTAATTGCAGCACACACAAAGTTTTTTAATATAATATTTTTAAAGGCAGCGGCCACATGTTGGTTGGTTGGCTGGTTAATTTCGCGCCCACCACCACCACTCTGGTAAGGAATTTAATTTAAATATAATGGAGGGGGGGAGGGGCGCCATTGTTTCTAATGGCCTATTAGTCAACTATTATAAGATGGAAATCAAAAGAAAAGAATAATAAATCAAAATTTCAATTAACTTTGAGAGTTATTAAAAAAATATTTCCAACGCTTTAAGGTAGGAAAATTTTTAATAAAATCAAGCGATGTCTTTTATGCAAATTAAATAACATAATTTATATATATTAAAAAAAAAAGAACATGATAGAAAATTATTTATTAATAAACTTTATTTTTTTATCAAAATGATATAATATTGGGAGTTATTTACGAAAAACTAAAAAAGATTCAAAATGGAGGCCTAGGCTCCCTCTATTTTAAGTCACTATTGTCAGAACTGACATATCTGACCGAAACGTCAGCTTGAAGTGTCTAATAAACGAAATAAATATAGCTGTATTCGCTCTTTCTTTACTTACTACAATTTTGTGAGTATACAAACGTCCAATGATCCTTACCAACCAAGCCCAAGGGCATATATATATGTTAAATATAAACTTTAATGATAATGTCAAATATTTATCAATTTTGAAATAGAGGTTAGAACATATCTTGTAAATATTTACGAAATTTAGTAAATCTATGGACAATTTGTCTTCCCGCCAAAGAAAATGGCGGATTCTACCCTCATGGCCAGATTATATTAATACAGTGACTATACCGGCTGTTCGACTAGCCTGCCATCTTTTGCAAGAGTGCTCAACTATTTGGCTGTTAATTTTTAAATTAATACCAAAATTTATTGTTGACTTCGTCTCCACACTCTCCATCTAATCAATGTGGCCTCTTAAGAATCTATATAAATAAAAATGAAATGTTCTATAGAAATCCACAATTTTCACTATATGTATTTGAAATTAACTATACTTATAGTACATGGCTCTGCGAGTAACGTAGTAATAATTTGAATCTCTTAAATATTTTGGAAAATTAATTATAATCTATGGGAAAACAAAATAGACAGGTTGACTTGGAAATTATAGAGGCAGTGGTGGATCCAGAGGAGTTTCTCGGGGGAGGGAGGGGGGTAATCTTGTGTGACTGGTCGCACAGCACACAATTTTCTCTTATTATCAGTAATTTAAAGGTGCATTCTGTAGTTGTTTACCATAATATATATACAAATCAAATTTTTAACTATTAGTTTTTAAAATTTTATATTAAAAATACAATTTTTTCCCCCGGGGTTATTACCCCGCTTTACTCTTGTATCCGCCCTTGTATAGAGAGGCATGTAGTTGCTCTGTGAACCAGCTTTCAAGGGTTACGACTAAGAGCACGCATAAGACTGACCCTTCAAAAAGTTATAAATCGACCCTTTTGTACTGTGCCTAGTCGGTAGCCTCGTCTCGTTTGAACTCAAGATCTTTCCTTAACATCTTAACACTTGCATTGCAACAAGAAATATCCCAAATTGGCCGCCGGAGGTCCAGGGGGCGCAGCGGGCTTTGCGACTAGTTAAATACAAAATTGATTACTTAATGAATAAATGAAAAATGTTTCTAAAAAAAAGGTCAAATCAAAAACTTTGCAACATAAAAATCAAATTCGATTTGGCTTTATAATAATAAAAAAATCTTAGAGTCACTCTTCTTCAAGGAATAAATATCCTGTCTGGTAAATCACGGAGAGAGCAAAAAAAAAAATGAGGTTTTGAAGGGCGTGTGTGCACCTGCTCTCTGTGTAGCAGGACAATGGGCAATCTCTGTCAACAACAACAACAACAACAACGTCCTTTTTAGCTCTTTCCCTGATGATAAACGTTTACGGTATACGAGATGTGAAAAAAAAAACGTCTTCACCCCTTACTGAAAGATGAGAGAGAGAGAGAGAGAGCAAAATCCTTTTTTTCCCACATACACATACAAAGATTGATTCTTATGCTAGATTGAACTTTACTAGTACTTCCCTTTGAATATTTTTTTGCATTACATCACTTCCTTTTTTCAAGAGAAGAAATTTGCTTTTTTTTTTCTAAATACAAGAGTTTTTTTTTTTTTTGTAAAAATAAATTGACTTCTAGTTATCAACGAGTGTTGCTGTTTGCTGCTTTTCAACTCACAATAGGCTTCTCAAGTTTTAAATGGAGGGGATGATGGATAAAAGAGAAAAAAAATCGACCATCTTAACATTACGCCATTTATTCCTAGTGTTTATATTTGAATCAGTTATTTGAGAAACCCCCATAAGTCACATTTTTGGTGAAAAGGAGTTTTTCGATTCCTATGTATCATTGTTTGATAAAAAAAAAAGATCTGGTGTGACTGGCGCACAGCACACAACCTTCGGTAATCGAAAGTTGTGTTCTGTGCTTGTCACACCAGATCTTTTGTGTCGACATGTATTTAGTTCCCGACAGTACGGAACATTTGAATTCAGATGTAAAATTTATAAGTATGAGAAAGTAAAAATCATAATTTTTGTGGGGGGGGGGGGGGCGAAAAAAAACTTTTGAAAAGTCGAATTTTAGGGTGAGGGTTTTTTTATTTGCCCCTCAGAAAGCAACTCTACTTTAACACTCAAAACCCATGAGGTTTAAATATGAATTACGCCCTCGGGGCTTGGTGTAGGGGTTAGCGTGCTAACGTGCTATACCAAAAGGTTGGCAAGTTTGAATCCTGCGCGCCAATAACTCAGATGCTCAGACATATTTATTTCTGACTCAGATGTCAATATAAAAATGGCTAACAGAACCACTCCACATATTTTTAATCGAATACGAGCTGCAGTATATATTTAATTAAGCTATGAACTCTTTCGGAACAAACATGTTTTCCGTGACACCATACTGCTTTCTGATTGGTTCTCACTCAAATCTAGTAGTAAAATTCATCCCCAAAAATAGCCTCTGACTAAAGCTGAAATCTATCAAGAGAACAAGCAACGGACCTGGCAGTGACGTCATTTTGCATCTCCAAAACTAGCAAGAGAACCTAGCAAGCAATTTTTTAGCCCGAAAACTAGCCTCGTGTGCGGTGGACTTTATTCTCCTCAGTGTTAATTATATGTTCAGCCACCACTCCTAGAAATTTAAAGTTAATTTTAGAGAAAAATGCGTTTTTTATTTATTTATTTTTTTTTTACATTAAAATTAGTTTTTACACTATTTCCTTCCAAAAATAAAACACGATTAGTTCTATATCAGTAGTAATCATGAATTATCTTTAATTGGAAGCCATTTACTTGATATTTTTGTCATATACGGTATATTGCATATTTTAATACTTTTACTGCATATTTAGGAGTTTTGCTGCATAAAAAACCGGGCTTTATTTATAATATTTCATAGGCCTAATAAACCAGATATGTACTGTATATTTCAGATGGGCTTTGATTAAGGAAAGGCAGATTTTCGTCAGGCAGTACAGATAGCATTATTTATAAAGTGTTTTGAATAAAAACACTGATGTTTTGTATACGTGAGACGGTACATTTTGTAACACTATATGCAAACTAGCGGTTTTTGCATCTAATTTTTTTTCATATACAATCTCATTATGTCATTTTAATGAGATTCCATCAAATAGTTTTTGTTAGTTCAACACACAAAGCAAATAATTATAGAGAATTTTTTTAAAATAAATAAATAGGCATAGCTGACCTGTCAACGTATTCGCCTTCCGCCCTGGTGATGCCCGCCATCTCACTAAACACGTAGATCCGACTTGAGCCTCGGTACCATTTGATGTTATGTAATAAACCGCATTTGTTGGTGTCCACGCTACACGGCAAACGTAACGTTTCACCGACAAGCCCCGGCATGTTTACTTGCGGTAAACCTGTAACAATCAAAGAAAAAATTAAATTAAATATTTTGTTGTTGAAGAGAGATGACGTCAAGGGGGAATTAATAGAAACCTCAGAGACCTTCCCTTTCGTGTAATCTTTAGAGGGTCCTCTTTGAATTTAATTATTTGAAGGACACAAGGCTTGAGCATTCTCTCTATACAGAAATTGTAACTTTAAATCAAATAACTATTTAGTTAATACCTCAAAAAGTTATAGATAGGTACAGTATTTTTGTTACAAAGTATTTTGTACCTATACTATATACAAAACACTTTGTAACAAAAATACTGTACCTATAACCAGGGGCGCCGGAACGAATTTGAATCAGGGGTGGGGGGCAAAAATTTTTTTTTTAGAAAATTAAAATAATTTAATATGTTCAAATAGTATGAAACAAAAACAAATATACCAGAAAGCTTTAAAAATTTTAAATAAAATCACAATTTTAATAGAATTAAAATAAAAATTTGTTAGTGATTTTATCAAAAATTTTTTTTAGGCTATATTTATACTATTTGAAGGAAATAAATATTTTTAATTTTCTTCTTTTAATTTCATATAAAATGTTTTTAGTAATTAGAAATACAATAGGGTCTATATAAAAATATTTTGCAAAAAAATGAATTTCTTACTCTTAATTTTTTTTAATTTAAAAGATATTATATTTCAAAAGTAAAAATGTATCATTTTTAAAAATAAATGAAATAAAAGAAGAAATTTTGCCCCCCCTCTGCACCATCCTAAAGGATGCCGGGGGGGGGTGTACTCTTGCCCCCTCCAGTTCCGGCGCCTATGCCTATAACTTTTTGAGTTATTAACTAAATAGTTCTTTGAGATAAAGTTAAGATTTCTGTATAGGTGCTGAGGGAGAATGCTCAAGCCTTCTGTCCTTCAAATAATTGGACCAGGTTATGCACTAGTGTGTCAAGCGCCAAAAAGAATATTGTTTCAAATGCTATAATTAATAGTAGGCCTATTACTTTTTTTTATAAAATATGTCCTAAAAAATTTATATTTAATGTTACTTGAACAATTGACAAAAAAAATTATATATAATCCAATGAAAACAAAAAACTTAATGTTAATTTTCTCAAAACTCGGTAGCTGGCGCTTGACACACTAATGCGTAACAGGGTCCAATTAAGCACCCTTTTTTTTTTTTTACAAAAATACAATTTCATTCAAAAATATAAAATAAATACTCATGGTACATGTTTCCTAAAGAGATAAATAAAGTATATTAAGCGTCTGTGTTTAAATATTTAATTGCCTGTGTGTTTGTGTGTGTGCTGTGAACAAAATATGTCAAGAATGAAAAAAGCTAGGAGGTTGAAATTTTAAATTTAAGTTAGGCACCACCATGGGACGTGACACGAAACTTTTGAACAAAATCGACCAAAGAGTACTAATACTTTACTGATGTAATTTTTCAGTTTTTTTTTTCGATTTTCTCAAAATTGGCTCCAACGATTTTTTTTTAAATTCAAAAATCAATTATTTTTTAGATTCTCTTTAAAATGTATATTCTCATTTTGCCATTGAAATCTTCTGAAGACCACTCTACTCTTGTACTTCATAGAAAAGAATAGGATAAATGGTTGCCATGGTAACAAAATATATTTTCACATACTTATAAATTTTACATCTTGAGAATCGAATGTACCGTACTGTCGGGAACTAAATACATGTCGACACAAAAAATCTGGAGTGACAAGCACAGAACACAACTTTCGATTACCGAAGGTAAGAGAAAGTTGTGTGCTGTGCGCCAGTCACACCAGATTTTTTGGAATTTCGGGGGATTCGTGGAAGAAAGCAAATCCAGTGTCTCCCCACTACGACCCTGAGTTTATTAATTCTGACTCTAACATCAGCTCTTTTAAAGAGGGGAATTAAATAAAATAAAAAAAACCTTAACGTTATTTTCATATCCACTTTTAGAGAGAGAATTTTATAATCTTTCCGAATCCATAATAAATTTGTTGAGTTGAGAATACAGTATATTAATTACCATTAGAGAGGTGACCCATTTCAACAAGCGCCGCCAACAGCCACGCTGCACACGCTATTATCCAAAAGTCATATTTACAGAGGAGGGAATTTTGTAAACATGCCCTTATACTCATCAAATATATAAAATAATAATAACAAACGACCAGCAATGTTGTTGAATCAAAGATCAAAGAAAAGGGATAGGATTTGTTTTATTTGTCTACCGTACATACAGGGCGTGATATTATTTAATATTCTCTCTTTTGTTCTATTTTATTTTTAAAATATTAAAAGGGTTTAATCTTTAAATTTGAAAAACAAAAAACAAAATTGGTCTGTTGTTTATTTGAAATAAAAATAAACCACTGCATCCTGGATTTTTTTTTAACACACACTTTTTTCTCATTAACACAGTCTTTTTGGCAACTTAGGTCATATAAGACTTTGACGATATCTGTTATTATTAGGGCTCGGATTTCGCCCTATTTGCCTTTTTTAATTTATGGCTTAAAATTTAAGCCAATATGATATGTATACGTTTCATGAAATTCTGAATAAAATAAGAGACATTTGTTAGTGCCTATAATGCCCATTTTGGCCGATTCTGGGTTTTAGTGCCTATTTCATCTATAAATGCCTTTTTTAGTCCTATTTTAAGTTCAAATAGATAATTTCAATTTTTACGAGCTATACATAGCCTAAATTTAAAATTTTTTTGAATTATCAAGAAAATATTTCAGGGGGGGGGTGGTAAAGGGGGTAATTACCCCCCCCCCCGATATTTGGAAAAAATACTTTTTTTCGAAAAAAAATTTTAAAAATTAGTATTTAAAAATTTGATTTGTATTTATATTCTGGCAAACAAGTACAGAATGCGCCTTTGAATTACCGAAATTAAGAAAGAATTGTGTGCTATGCGACCAGTCACACCAGATATCCAAAAATAAGACATCCATTTTTTAAATTTTTTTATATTTTTTTCTTAAATAATGCCTTTTAAGTGCCTATTTTAATAACTTTTAGTGCTTAGTTGCCTGCCTATTTTAAAGATTTTCAGTGCCTATAAATCCGAGCCCTAGTTATTAATTAATATACAGTATATATTGGGGTCGAGGCATTCTTATATATTTAAGCCATGGTATCGAAACAAATGGGTTAAATAAAATCATCGGACTGCCTGGGATCCGAACCCTCGACCCTTGGTATACATGCAGGCGCACTACCAACTACCCCAAGCCCGAGGGCAGCATCCTAGAGTATTTGACTCAGATTTTACTTTCTCTTACCTATATATGGAAATATATAGAAAGAAAGTATTCTTAGCCCCAGGGTTTGGCGTAGTAGGTAGCGATGCCTACCTCCTATACCAAACGTC
>JAKCPI010001870.1:0-10076 GCA_023213315.1 Euborellia annulipes | reverse complement strand
TTTCCCATAGCCTACTTATAAATTGCATTACATCTTCTACCAGGTAATATATCGACGGAAACTAAACATATGTCAACACAAAAAAATCACAAATGGTGTGACTAGCACATCTAGATTTTAAAAATATTTTATTTTGGAACTTTTCAGATTTTTGGCCATTTTTTCGGCGATTCATGCCTGTGCGCACATTCTCCGAACAAAAATTTGTTGATTTATTCTATATTAAATCTGGGTGTGACAAGCACAGAAACACAACTTTCGATTACCAAAGGTAAGACAAAGTTGTGCGCTGTCGCAACAGTCACAAAGCTTATTTTTTTAATAAGCATCACGAATTAAAATGAAATCGCGTCAATAAAAAGAAGAGAGGCCTGTTCCATGAGACGCTAATTTAAGAAAAATTTAATACAGTGTGATCTTGATATATTTAGTTATATATTAATTCAAAATTTTGTTTTTATTAAAATTTCCAATAAATAGAAAGAGAAAAAACTGAAATGGAAAGATTATTTTAAAATTTTAGTTTAATAAATAAAATTTCGACATTTTTTGTCTTTAAGTTATTTAAGTTGTAATTATTTATTAAAATGATATGGATTTGGTAAATTTACTTAAGAATGTATCAGATATTTCTCTCCATATTCCCCCCCCAAAAAAAAAAGAAGATTAAAATTAATAATTAATAGTAGATTAAGTAGGAGGTTTGTTAGATAGAAATTAATTATTTTGCCAACCAACCATTTTGTTTTGCAATACAAATGTCATTATATCTATACTAACGACTACGAGCAGCAAAAGGCCCATCCCTTCCCCCCTTTTCACCCCCACTCCATGAATTTGGTGGGTGAAATAATTATTATTACATTTTCTAAATACACTATAGGCAAACTTCTCATTAAACATTATGTAAGTGGGAAACATACAATCAATAGTTACAAAAAATATTGTGCTGCCACCTAATTTTTTGAAAGATCTATTTTAATTTATTGACACTTAAAATGACAAAATCCCTCTTAAGTTTGTTCGATAAAAATCTGATTTTTTAATCCACTCCTGATAAAAAAACAAAAAACTTCTATTTTTTCAATTTCAGTAGAATACTTTAAAAAAATTAAATCAAAATTTTCGGACGAAGGCTTTTAAAAATATTTTAACAAGACAAAATATTCAGGAAAATATCGGTCCGTTATATTAAAAAAAAATAAGTAAGTCACGTGACTCAGACCAGTCCAGCAACGTTGCATAAAATAAAACGCGTTTTCACGCTTTCACCTCCAATTGATGATATTTTTTTCTCGCAATTCGCCCGCCTATTGTGTCTAAACTGATTTTTCTTGCTCCTCCTTGTAATATTATAAATAAAATACAACAACAAGATCAACATAATCAGTTGTTAAATGCAAATGTTGCCGGATCTATATTATGCAAAGAAATACTTGAGTCAAAAAGTCATTATTTATTATTTTTGGTAGTGGAATTATTAACTTAATCAATGATAGGTCACTACTAAATTATAATTAATGAATTTCCATACGATCAAATTTATTAAAAAAAAATTTAGATTCTATTCAGGTCTAAAAACAGGCGTTAAAATTTGAAATAAACAAATGGGTGTTAAAAAGTAATATAGCTTTAAAAAATACTATTCAAAATCAATTGCTTGCCTCAAATAGCTATTCTGTAAACTAAAACTTTAAAGCCAAAGCGTTAACATTTAGTAAATAGTGTTAAAAATTAACGCCATGTCTAGGGGGGTGGCTTTAATATTTTAACGCCGTTTTTAAATAAACATGGCATTCTTAACTTGAAAGTAAGGTTGATAGCTTTAAAATAAAACCAACATGTTAACGTCGCTGTTAAAAGAATAGCATTTTTTTAACGATGATTGTTTTTACATTACTTTTTAACACCTATGTGTTTATTTTAAATTTTAACGCCTGTTTTTAGAGAATAGACCTGATTATGATTTACCGGGTACATACTGTCCGAACAACCTGGAACCGAAACGTTTTCATAGAGGCCTGTATATTATATAACCAGATGTAAAATTTCAACTACAAATTTAACAAAAGACAACAAATCTCGTTATTGAAAATTTAAAGCAATTTATGTACCGTATATCTCATATAAATTGAAATTAAAAAAAAAAGTATTCAAATATTGCTCAAAAGCATTAATTATGTTAAATTGTTTAGATAATCTCATTAACAGAAAAATGATCTCTTTGTTTTTGTTTTTGTTGTTATATAACAAACAAACGACCTAGTATTTATTAGTTATTTTCCAAGAGATTTAATTTTGACTATTGTCCAAAATAAATATGAACAAATGGGGGAGGGGGAGGGGGAGGGGGAGGAAATGATAATCACTAGTCACCAGATCCAACATTTGGATGCTAGTGCAAAGAATACATGATTAATTATAGGTGAACAATTATGAGATTCTTTTTTTAATTTCTTCAAATGTGCCTAGCATAATTGGACCCTGTTACGCATAAGTGTGTCTAGCGCCAGCTATCGAGATTTGAGAAATTCAACATTAAAGTTTTTTGTTTTCATTGGATTATATATAATTCTTTTTTTGTCAATTGTGCAAGTAACATTAAATATAAATTTTTTTAGGACATATTTCATAAAAAATACTATTAATTATAACATTTGAAACAATATTCCGTGCTTAAACTCAATTTTGAATTTTTTTTGGTGCTTGACACACTATTGCATAACTGGGTCCAACAACATATTTGAGTATCGTTAAAGTATATATGGTTTAAGATGCTGAAAAGACTTTTTAAAAAATTCTTGAAAGATTTTGTGTTTTATTTAACCAATTTTTCGTTAGAATTAGGAAATTTAAATTTCTCACCCATATAGAAGAAGAGTTTTTTTTTCTCTAAAGATTGATTCAAACTTTGGAATCGAAACGTTAAGTGTGTCCTGAATAAAGCCTATATTGTATCATTTGTGTAAAAATTTTAACTAAAAAATATAAAAGGCCGACCAGCTATAGTTTGCTTCTTTAATAGAGAATCCACAACGACGTTTCGATCGACTATGCGACCACTCTTTTATCGCTAGAGTTCAGTCATTAGAAAAACCTATCTATCTATCAGATAGATCGTAATGAATACATGAAATGTCTGTCAAAAAACTTTAGAGGTTTTTCTAATGACTAAACTCTAGCCATGAAGTGGTGGCATAATCGACAGAAACGTCGCTGTAATTCTCTATTAAAGAAATAAACCCTGCTAATCGGCCTATTTAACCAAGTTTTCTTTTCCGATTTTTCTACTACGGCTTATTGATTCAGCTATTCACTTCGCTAACCATATAAAATATAAGAAAAACCAAATTTCCATATGTGAATGCTCAAAAATAATCTAAAATTTTCCCATTAGAAAGCATTGGGCTCTAAGTGGCCTTTTGAGAAATTTATATTTAAATTATTATAAAAAATTTTCAAATAATAATGACTAATTATTAATAATAAATAATAATTTATAAAATAAAAAGATATAACAATGAAAATTTATAAATTAATATTATAAATTGTTACGAATATATATATGGGAAAAATGTATGTATGGCGTTAGGGTACCTATTAAAAATTTAGCCAAAAAGGCCCAATTATTACGAAAAGTTGCCGAGAGATGGCAGGATGGTATGGCTATATTTAATCTCATGTATTTGTTTGATTTTCTTTGATCTTTTAATAATTAATAGTTTATAAATATTATTATATAATCATTAATAATAGAGGCTTATAAGTGATCTTATTTTACCGGCTATTAGACAATCCCTATCTTTCACAAGAGTGCTGAACTATTTGGCCGTTAATTTTTAAATAAATACCAACATTTATTTTATATTTTGTCACCACTTTATTTAATTCTTATAGGTTGGATATAAATGATTTTTACATTTTTAAATTAAAAAAAAAACAAAACATTTTGTGGTTTTATGAAACCACGATGCTAACTTTTTCGCATATTCTAGTAGGCGTTTAACTGAAAATTTTCAGAAAATTATTCAATTAAGGGTATTAAAATCGCGTTTTTAATCTTAACTTAATAATTGGAAAATGGGAAATCAATTGAGGCATGTTAAAAACTGAGAACATAATTTATTTAGCAATTGAAGATTTGAATTATATTTTATCAATTTAAAAATTTGAATAATTAAATCTCACAATTATTTTTTTTTATAATTGGTCATATATATATTAAATTTCAACTTTCTTATTTTTGTCGTCACGGCTTGTGACGTCATGTAGCTTCTAGTAGAGTTTTCTTTTGAATTTTCTATGAATATAAAAAAAAGCCGCATAAAAATATTTTAAAATACCGCAATATTTTCGTACTAAAGAATCAATGAGCCCTTCTGAAGCCCTTATTATCTAATATGCTTTGATTTTTTATCAGGAGAGTTATTATCTAATCCAAAGAATATAATTAAAGGTTAAACGGACCCCTCTACTTGAACAAAGAGACCTCAACTCTGTCTCTGTATTTTGTTTGTGTTTCTCTCTCTCTGTGTGTGTGTGTGCGTGTGATGGACCAAAAAGCAACCTCCCAAGTAACTTACAATAGACGAACAATGCTCTATTGAAGCAATGCAAAAAAAAAAAAAAATCTATTTAATTACGTTTTCATGGAGCAATTAGACTAATATATTGGAGAGAGTGGGAAAGGGAATCTCCGTTTGAACAATTGATGTCTTTTTTTGTAGAATGAATTAAAAAAAAACAAAAGGATGAGGTTTTTTATCAAGGAGTTGTTAATTTTTAGATCTGATGATGTGTACACCAAAGGTTAAGCGGAGAAAGAAGGGGATAGAGAAGAAGAGTCTTAGTTTTTTTTTAGCTTCTCATAGCTATGTACACTTATGTAATATATACCCAGTATATAGAAAGTATTGGATTCATTCGATGTCGAGATTTTGATGGATATACACGTTTTAAGGTTCCCTGAGTCCAAAAAAATGGTTTTCGTGACATGGACTGTCTGTCTGTCTGTCACGCTCTATTTGGGCAACTTCACGTTAGAATTTTGAAACGAAATTTTATATGTTTAAAGAGAACCTTCACCAACATGAAAATTATTTTCATCCCGAAATATACTGGTAGAGTTATTAATTCTTAAAGTTACGATTTCTCCCATATGAAATGTATAGAGAAATATTTATGTATTCTTTGCATTTGTGTATTCTATGAATGTAAAACAAATCCTCAAGTAGGAACTGGATTGGAATACAGTAAATGATAATTTTTTTTATAGCCCACGAGCTTGGTGTAGTGGTTTCAACCTCCTATCTCTTTTCTTTCTTGAAATATTTTTTTCACAGACACACAATCAGACAGTTTTTTAGACTCGGGGGACCTCAAAACGTGTATATCACATCAAAGTCTCGACATCAAATTTTTGACAGGAATACGTTTTTTTTTTTTTTTTTTTTTTAAAACATTCACACTTTTTTCTCATTCACACTCACTTTCACACAGTCTTTTTCGGCAATTTAAGACTTTTACGATAACCGTTGTAATATATATATATCTATTAGGGGTTCAGGCATTTCTATTTAAGTCATCTGGTATCCAAATGGCTTAAATAAAATCATCGAACTGCCTGGGTCCCCAACCCGCGACGTTTGGTATAGGAGGTAGGCACGCTACCTACTACGCCAAACCCGGGGGCTAAGAATACTTTCTTTCTATATATTTCCATATATAGGTAAGAGAAAGTAAAATCTGAGTCAAATACTCTAGGATGCTGCCCTCGGGCTTGGGGTAGTTGGTAGTGCGCCTGCATGTATACCAAGGGTCGAGGGTTCGGATCCCAGGCAGTCCGATGATTTTATTTAACCCATTTGTTTCGATACCATGGCTTAAATATATAAGAATGCCTCGACCCCAATATATACTGTATATTAATTAATAACTAGGGCTCGGATTTATAGGCACTGAAAATCTTTAAAATAGGCAGGCAACTAAGCACTAAAAGTTATTAAAATAGGCACTTAAAAGGCATTATTTAAGAAAAAATATAAAAAAATTTAAAAAATGGATGTGTTATTTTTGGTAATCTGGTGTGACTGGTCGCATAGCACACAATTCTTTCTTAATTTCGGTAATTCAAAGGCGCATTCTGTACTTGTTTGCCAGAATATAAATACAAATCAAATTTTTAAATACTAATTTTTAAAATTTTTTTCCGAAAAAAAGTATTTTTTCCAAATATCGGGGGGTGGGGGGTAATTACCCCCTTTAACCCCCCCTGAAATATTTTCTTGATAATTCAAAAAATTTTAAATTTAGGCTATGTATAGCTCGTAAAAAATTGAAATTATCTATTTGAACTTAAAATAGGCACTAAAAAAGGCATTTATAGATGAAATAGGCACTAAAACCCAGAATCGGCCAAAATGGGCATTATAGGCACTAACAAATGCCTCTTCTTTTATTCAGAATTTCATGAAACGTATACATATCATATTGGCCTAAATTTTAAGACATAAATTAAAAAAAGGCAAATAGGGCGAAATCCGAGCCCTAGTTATAACAGATATCGTCAAAGTCTTATATGACCTAAGTTGCCAAAAAGACTGTGTGAATGAGTGTTAATGAGAAAAAAGTGTGTGTTAAAAAAAAATCCAGGATGCAGTGGTTTATTTTTATTTCAAATAAACAACAGACCAATTTTGTTTTTTGTTTTTCAAATTTAAAGATTAAACCCTTTTAATATTTTAAAAATAAAATAGAACAAAAGAGAGAATATTAAATAATATCACGCCCTGTATGTAGACAAATAAAACAAATCCTATCCCTTTTCTTTGATCTTTGATTCAACAACATTGCTGGTCGTTTGTTATTATTATTTTATATATTTGATGAGTATAAGGGCATGTTTACAAAATTCCTTTCTCTGTAAATATGACTTTTTGGATAATAGCGTGTGCAGCGTGGCTGTTGGCGGCGCTTGTTGAAATGGGTCACCTCTCTAATGGTAATTAATATACTGTATTCTCAACTCAACAAATTTATTATGAATTCGGAAAGATTATAAAATTCTCTCTCTAAAAGTGTATATGAAAATAACGTTAAGGTTTTTTATTTTATTTAATTCCCTCTTTAAAAGAGCTGATGTTAGAGTCAGAATTAATAAAATCAGGGTCGTAGTGGGGAGTCACTGGATTTGCTTTCTTCCACGAATCCCCCGAAATTCCAAAAAAATCTGGTGTGACTGGCGCACAGCACACAACTTTCTCTTACCTTCGGTAATCGAAAGTTGTGTTCTGTGCTTGTCACTCCAGATTTTTTGTGTCGACATGTATTTAGTTTCCGACAGTACGGTACATTCGATTCTCAAGATGTAAAATTTACAAGTATGGGAAAATATTTATATTTTGTTACCATGGCAACCATTTCTCCTATCTTTTCTATGGAGTACAAGAGTAGAGTGGTCTTCAGAAGATTTCAATGGCAAAATGAGAATATACATTTTAAAGAGAATCTAAAAAATAATTGATTTTTGAATTTAAAAAAAAATCGTTGGAGCCAATTTTGAGAAAATCGAAAAAAAAACTGAAAAATTACATCAGTAAAGTATTAGTACTCTTTGGTCGATTTTGTTCAAAAGTTTCCCGTGTCACGTCCCATGGGGGTGCCTAACTTAAATTTAAAATTTCAACCTCCTAGCTCTTTTCATTCTTGAGATATTTTGTTCACAGACACACACACAAACACACAGGCAATTAAATATTTAAACACAGACGCTTAATATACTTTATTTATCTCTTTGGAAACATGTACCATGAGTATTTATTTATATTTTTGAATGAAATTGTATTTTTGTAAAAAAAAAAAAAGGGTGCTTAATTGGATCCTGTTACGCATTAGTGTGGTCAAGCGCCAGCTACCGAGTTTTGAGAAAATTGAACATTAAAGTTTTTTGTTTTCATTGGATTATATATAATTTTTTGTCAATTGTTCAAGTAACATTAAATATAAATTTTTTAGGACATATTTTATAAAAATAGGCCTCACTATTAATTATAGCATTTGAAACAATATTCTTTTTGGCGCTTGACACACTAGTGCATAACCTAATCCAATTATTTGAAGGACAGAAGGCTTGAGCATTCTCCCTCAGCACCTATACAGAAATCTTAACTTTATCTCAAAGAACTATTTAGTTAATAACTCAAAAAGTTATAGGCATAGGCGCCGGAACTGGAGGGGCAAGAGTACACCCCCCCCCGGCATCCTTTGGGATGGTGCAGAGGGGGGGCAAAATTTCTTCTTTTATTTCATTTATTTTTTAAAAATGATACATTTTTACTTTTGAAATATAATATCTTTTAAATTAAAAAAAATTAAGAGTAAGAAATTCATTTTTTTGCAAAATATTTTTATATAGACCCTATTGTATTTCTAATTACTAAAAACATTTTATATGAAATTAAAAGAAGAAAATTAAAAATATTTATTTCCTTCAAATAGTATAAATATAGCCTAAAAAAATTTTTGATAAAATCACTCACAAATTTTTATTTTAATTCTATTAAAATTGTGATTTTATTTAAAATTTTTAAGATTACCCTCGGGGTGCTTTTTGGGCTTTCCAGCGGCCCTTTTGAAGCTATCGACCTCAAATTTTTTTAATTAAAGCTATTTAAAATATCTACAATTTATAGAAGCCCTTTTTTGATTTTCGAAAAAAATTTTTTTTTTAGATTAATCGCATTAAATAAAAGATATTTTTAAAAAGGAGCTCTATAAGTTGTAGATAATTAAATTATTAATCATTATGTTAAAAATATTAATTTTTTGTCTTTAATTAATTAACGGAAAAACTAGAATGAAATGGATCAAGTTCGTCATTCCAAAGGGGAACACTAACGCCATCTGGTGCCGCCTCGAGTCAATCGTGCTTTAACGGTTTCGGGACGCGCACCTAAAAGCTTTCTAGTATATTTGTTTTGTTTCATACTATTTGAACATATTAAATTATTTTAATTTTCTAAAAAAAAATTTTTGCCCCCCCCTGATTCAAATTCGTTCCGGCGCCCCTGGTTATAGGTACAGTATTTTTTGTTACAAAGTATTTTGTATATAGTATAGGTACAAAATACTTTGTAACAAAAATACTGTACCTATCTATAACTTTTTTGAGGTATTAACTAAATGAATATTGTTAAAGTTACAATTTCTGTATAGAGAGAATGCTCAAGCCTTGTGTCCTTGAAATAATTAAATTCAAAGAGGACCCTCTAAAGATTCCACGAAAGGAAGGTCTGTGAGGTTTCTATTAAGTCCTCCTTGACGTCATCTCTCTTCAACAACAAAATATTTAATTTAATTTTTTCTTTCATTGTTTCAGGTTTACCGCAAGTAAACATGCCGGGGCTGTCGGTGAAACGTTACGTCTGCCGTGTAGCGTGGACACCAACAAATGCGGTTTATTACATAACATCAAATGGTACCGAGGCTCAGAATCGGATCTACGTGTTTAGTGAGATGGCTGGCATCACCAGGGCGGAAGGCGAATACGTTGACAGGTCAGCTATGCCTATTTATTTATTTAAAAAAAAAATTCTACTCTATAATTATTTGCTTTGTGTGTTGAACTAACAAAAACTATTTGATGGAATCTCGTAAAATGACATAATGAGATTATATATGAAAAAAATCAGATGCAAAAACCGCTAGTTTGCATATAGTGTTACAAAATGTACCGTCTCATGTTTACAAAACATCAGTGTTTTTATTCAAAACACTTTATAAATAATACTATGTACTGCCTGACGAAAATCTGCCTTTCCTTAATCAAAGCCCATCTGAAATATACAGTACATATCTGGTTTATTAGGCCTATGAAATATTATAAATAAAGCCCGGTTTTATGCAGCAAAACTCCTAAATATGCAGTAAAAGTATTAAAATATGCAATATACCGTATATTACAAAAATATCAAGTAAATGGCTTCCAATTAAAGATAATTCATGATTACTACTGATATAGAACTAATCGTTTTATTTTTGGAAGGAAATAGTGTAAAAACTAATTTTAATGTAAAAAA
>JAKCPI010001868.1:0-28668 GCA_023213315.1 Euborellia annulipes | reverse complement strand
TTTTTCAACTACGGCGAAGTTATCATTGGTTTGTTATCATAATGACGTCATTTGCATCTAATCATTTGAATTTAAATTTTACTTTTTAATATTTAAAGATAGATAAGGAATTTCTTTTTTTAAAGTTTTTAAACAATTGTTTGTCGCCGTGTCACGATTGCTTAATAAGAGAATTTATCCATATATTATAGATGGGTATGTACATACACAAGATTTTTAAAAATAAAATCTCACATTCATGATATTTGGTGGGAATCAAACGATATGGGGCGAGTTTAAAAGATTTCGGGCCAACTTTAGCACTTTAAAGTGACTTTGAATTTTTCGATTCTAAATTAAAGTCAGACTTTGCTAATTATTATAGAACGTCGATATATGTTGACACGAAAAATCTGGAGCGACAGACACACCAGATTTTTTTATTTTAGCAGACATTTTGAGAATATAAAATTTCAATGCTCTCTTTTTTTTTTTATATAAAAAAACATTCACACTTTTTTCTCATTCACACTCACACTCACGCACCCATTCACACAGTCTTTTCGGCAACTCAGGCCATTTAAGACTTTAGACGATAACCGTTGGTAATATATATTATCTATTGTGGGTTGAGGCATTTCTATTTAAGCCATCTGGTATCCAAATGGCTTAAATAAAATCATCGGACTGCCTGGGTCCGAACCCGCGACGTTTGGTATAGGAGAGGCGCTCTACCTACTACGCCAAACTCGGGAGCCAATGCTCTCTGATTAGCTACAATCAGGCAACGTTTCTATTCTCTTTGCTAGTCAGAGGTGGCAGCGAACTTACTTTAATTTGTAAGAATAGAAGTTTTAGTCTGACATTAGTTATTGATTATGAAAACGACTCACTTTAAATAAAATTTAAAGGCTTAAAGAAGCTTTAACTAAAGGGAGATTAGATTGATTATGAAAATGATCCAATTATCTTTAAAAATTAAGAGGGCTACGGGAGTGAAGGTGTTACGCATGTTTTTCCCGATAAGATGGCGTAGTGTGTCTTAAACAGTATGCCCAAAAAATCAAATAATTCAAAAATTTGCCAAGAGATGTCAAAATGGTAGCTAATAATATTTAATGCATTTGGTTGATTTTCATTCATCTTTTAACAATAAATACTTTATAAATGTTATTATATTTTATGTATCTTTTATAAAAGCATAAAAATATTTAAATATAAGCCAGATATAGGCTAATACTATATCGTCTGTTAGACTAGCCTGCCATCTATTGCAAGAATGCTGAACTAATTTGACATTTGATTTTTAAATAAATCATCTAAGCTTATTTTAAAAATTTCTTAATTAATATGTGATTAATAATAACAATAAATTCATTTTTATAATTAAAGATTATTGGGAGAGATTGTTTTTTTGTATTTGCTTGATAACAAAAAAATAATTTTTTAATAAGTCATTAAACAAATTATAGCTCAATGTCCCAATAATCTCTTATGATTTTAATTCATTTAAAAAAAAAAACAGCATTGAAAAATTCCTTATAATATAATAGTCTAGTTTTTTTAAGTACGTTTAGACGTCGCTCCTGAACCCCTTTAATAACTGATCAGTAAGGAATGAAGAAAAGAGAAATTGCAGCTAGAATTGATTCGTTTGTTAAGGGGATGTAAGAGGGGCTCTCTAAACGTACTGTAGATACCTGAAATTAAAAAAAAACAAAATCGTTTATTTGAAAAATTTAAATATACTGACGTGACTTCTAGTTGATTTTTATTAAAATTTGCAATTCACACGCACGCACACGCACACGCACACGGCGATGCTAATCTATTTAAAATATTTTAATAAAATGTCAAAATTTATTTGTTTAATCAAAAATTTCAAATTCAAAATACTCGAGTTATTTAGCCAGGTGCATACCTGTATAATTTATGCTAATAGAGAGACTCTCTGTTCATAGTCGAGAAGTACATAAAATAAATTAACTTAATAAATAGGATTTTTTTTTTGTTGACCGAGTATTTGAAGCTATTCCTGGGTCTATAGAGAAAATAAAATTTTAATTAAAAATGTGCTCTAAAGCGGCTCTAATTCGGAATTACCTGGATTTGTTTAAGGCGAAACCCTTTAAAAATATGCAGATATTTATAATACATATAAATTCAAAGTTTCAGCCCATCCGGAGGTCATTTAGATGTGCCGCAAACGGCGAAAAGTTTAGAAAAATCGAAATTTTTAAGTTTATTTTTGCTTTGGATATACAGTATATATATGTAGGATTCTTTTGGCTCGTAATAAAAACACTATTTAAAGTATAACAAAATTTAATGATAAGCAAAATAATAGAATACAATTAGGTAGAATCTGAACAATTTTAATGAAATCTTGAATCGTAAAATCTTGAAATCGTATAAATCGTGAATCAATCGTAGAAGGCAAATCATGGAATGTTCGCGAGAGACGTGACAAGCGCGTCCCCCACTCGTTCTTCTCTCTTCGTTCTTCTTTTCTCCGCTAGGGGTGGTGAAGTCATCCCACATTCGGCCATTCCTGTCCATCTTCGGTCCCCGAAGACACCCCTGGGTATGGCTTCATGTAGTCGACAACAGTCATAGTATTTCGTGGTCCATCGCCGTCGATCTTCTCAACCTCATATCGACCGTGACCTAGGACTCTGGACACTTCGTAGGGTCCTATGAATTTGGGTTGGATTTTTAATCCGCTTCCGAATTGAGTTCGCTTTATGGCTACATAATCGCCCTTCTTGAAGAATCTCGGCGTCTTAGTCTTGCGATCATGGTATCTTCTATTTTCTTGTTGAACTCGGAGTATAGATTCATTCGCCTTCTTACGTAGAAATTCTCTTTCTTCATTAAATAAATCGGCTGCTTCTTGTTCTAAAAGTTCGCGTATTATATCTTCTTTGTTTCTCATCTTCTTTACACCAAAATGACCACTTTCATGAGTATTCTTGATAAATTCCATATGTAATATTGTTGGTAGAACTATTTGGTTGATATTGCTTATTCTTCTTTTAAGTATTCCATCTTCGATTAAATAATCTTTGTAAGTTTCCTTTTCTAAAATCTTCTTTATTACTAGTAAACTTTCTTCTTCATCTTGATGTTTTCTTATTGATTTTAAAATTGTATCTTCGATAAAATAAACTGGGTATCTGCTGAGCGCATAAACATGTTTCATTCTTTCACCTGATCGATGTTCAACTTCACAGTTAAATTCTTCAATAGCTAAAGCCCATCTTGCTATTTTCGGAGATATATCCTTTTTCATGAGAGTTTTCTGGAATGCTGAGCAATCGGTTATTATTTTAAATTTCAAGCCTAAGAGGTAAACTCTAAATTTTCTAAGTGCGGTAATTATCGCCAACGTTTCTAATTCATATGAATGATACTTCTTTTCGGCGTCTGATGTTTTTCTACTCATATAATATACAGGATGAAAGTATTTTTCATTTTTCTTTTTCTGCAAAAGTATTGCTCCGTAACCTTCTTTGCTAGCATCCGTATGAAGTTCAGTAATTGCATCGGGGTCGAAAATTTTTAAAATTGGTTCTTGACATAAAATATTTTTTAATTTATTAAAAGCGTTTCTTTCTTCTACTCCAAACTGGAAATTTTTATTTTTCTTGAGAATATCGGATAATGGGTAAGCAATCTTCGCATAATCTTTGACAAATTTTCGAAAATAACCAGTAAGTCCTAGAAATTTTTGAATATCTGTCTTTGACTTAGGTTCTGGAAAATGATGCACTGCTTTAATCTTTTTCGGAGACGGTGATATGTTTCCATTTTCTATTACATATCCTAGAAATTCAACTTTTCTTTGCAAGAATGCGCATTTTTTCCAATTGATAGAAAAACCATTTTCTTCTGCAGTTTTTAAGGTTTGAATTAATTTTTCATATGGGTGATTCTTTTACAAACCGAACACTTTCTGACCGACATGTTTTTGATTTGGATGAAATTTTTTTTACGGGTTCTATAACGAAAAAAAGATAGCCATCCGCGAGGATTTTCTTTTTCTTTAATATTTTGGGAAATATCGAGGGTCGAAAATGTGAAAATTTGATGATTTTCTGCTTAGACGCTCACTTTTAAAAATTCATAACTCTGGTTCTATTTGAGCTAGAAAAAACTTTTTTTTACCATTTTAAAGCTAAAAGAGTGAACTTTAAGAAAAAAATTGTTCCACCAAAATTTATTAAAGATTTAACATTGTTATCAACAATTGAAATCTTTAAATCGATTTTTAACAATGGGGCCCCAACTGTATTGCATTTTTATTATAACCATCGCATTCTACGTCGAATTTTATACCGATAACGGTTTTTTAATCGATGGAGAATCAATTAGTACTATTGAAAAAAATCCCGCCAAGTGCTCTCATGCGGTAAAATGACGTCATATCAAAAATAAGAAAAAAAGTCCGGGGGCATTGAACCACTCTTTCCAAAACTATATTTAGATTTAATGTAGCTTTTATGGTCAAGTAGCTATCCGTTGCACAAGTAGGGCTATTTTTCGATATTTTTTTGCCTAAAAAATGATGTTTTTCGAGAAAAAAACTAATTTTGGAGTTAATTACTCGGGATTTTTTTACTTATTCTATTAGAGGTTTTCTTTCTGCACCAAATGACATCCCATTTAGTTTGATCTGATTTGCCGTTCGGAATCTACAGGGATTTAAACTTTCAAATTAGAATTTACCGCAGCGCGGTAAAATAAAATGATAGGAAAAAAATAAATGGTGAAATCTTTAGCTGAAAACTCATTCTTTCTAACCGTATATTTCCCATAATTATACCTCTTAAGACAGAAGAGTTATTCAAGCCGATAAACTTTTTCGTGCATGCCCTAGGGCAAGAAAAAAATCTTTGCACGAAAAAGTTTATCGGCTTGAATAACTCCTCTGTCTTAAGAGGTATAATTATGGGAAATATACGGTTAGAAAGAATGAGTTTTCAGCTAAAGATTTCACCATTTATTTTTTTCCTATCATTTTATTTTACTGCGCTGCGGTAAATTCTAATTTGAAAGTTTAAATCCCTGTAGATTCCGAACGGCTAATCAGATCAAACTAAATGGGATGTCATTTGGTGCAGAAAGAAAACCTCTAATAGAATAAGTAAAAAAATCCCGAGTAATTAACTCCAAAATTAGTTTTTTCTCGACAAACCTCATTTTTAAGGCAAAAAAATATCGAAAAATAGCCCTACTTGTGCAACGGATAGCTACTTGACCATAAAAGCTACATTAAATCTAAATATAGTTTTGGAAAGAGTGGTTCAATGCCCCCGGACTTTTTTTTCTTATTTTTGATATGACGTCATTTTACCGCATGAGAGCACTTGGCGGGATTTTTTTTCAATAGTACTAATTGATTCTCCATCGATTAAAAAAACCGTTATCGGTATAAAATTCGACGTAGAATTCGATGGTTATAATAAAAATGCAATACAGTTGGGGCCCCATTGTTAAAAATCGATTTAAAGATTTCAATTGTTGATAACAATGTTAAATCTTTAATAAATTTTGGTGGAACAATTTTTTTCTTAAAAGTTCACTCTTTTAGCTTTAAAATGGTAAAAAAAGTTTTTTTCTAGCTCAAATAGAACCAGAGTTATGAATTTTTAAAAGTGAGCGTCTAAGCAGAAAATCATCAAATTTTCACATTTTCGACCCTCGATATTTCCCAAAATATTAAAGAAAAAAGAAAATCCTCGCGGATGGCTATCTTTTTTTTCGTTATAGAACCCGTAAAAAAAATTTCATCCAAATCAAAAACATGTCGGTCAGAAAGTGTTCGGTTTGTAAAAGAATCACCCATATGCCTTCTTCATTTTTTCCAGGGATTATTAAATCGTCCATATACGTTATTACAATCTTTTTATTTATTAAATCTTGAAATGCTTCGTGGATTCTTCTTAAAAAGCTGTTCGGGCTGTTACAAAGTCCAAACGGAGTTTTCAAAAATTCGTATTGTCCATCGGGAGTAACAAATGAAGTATATTTTATAATTTCCTTGGCAACTGGAACATGGAAGAAACCATTCTTTAAATCCAAAACAGAGAAAACATTCGATCCGGATAAAGCGTCGATACAATCTTCTATCAAAGGCATTGGAAATCTGTCTCTTTCAATTCGTTTATTTAATTTTCTATAATCAATACATATTCGATAATCATTATTTTTCTTAGGCACAATGACAACAGGGCTTGAAAAGTGACTGCGACTTGGTTGAATTATTTCTTCTTTAAGCCAACTTTCAATTTGTTTATTTAAAATTTCTTTTTCTTTTGGAGCCAATCTTCTAGGAGGAAGTGAAATAGGTTCATCATTTGTCAACTTAATTCTTGTTTCTACACTGGATTTGATATCACTTGAAGGAACATAATTTTTCATTAAATCTTCTATTTCAGCTTTATATTTCGGTGGTGCTTCGATATTAAAATCATCTTCGATCATCATCATTATTACCTCATCGTCGTTTTGTTTCTGAGTATCAACTTCTTCTTTAAAATTTTCTTTATTTTCTTGCGGTACTATTTTCTTCACTGAAATTTCACCTCTTCTAATGTACATTTCGCATTCTTTTAATAATTCGTGCCCCAATAAAATTTGTTACGGGAATACTTAATAGTTATGGAAAAATTAGGGGTGTTGTTAATTAAAAATGCATTAATTAATGGAACATAATTATTTAATTAAAGAATTTAAGTAATCTGCTTCGCATTGATAATTGAATTAATTTTAATTAGTGTAATTAAGAAATTACTGAATAGAAAATATTTATAGATATTATTATAATTTATATTATAAGTAATCTTAAAAATATATTGAAAGTTAATTATACGAGCTCGTTTTAAATTTTAGAAATAATTAAGTAAGTTAACTTTAAAGTTAAGCGCTTTTTTTTTTATGAAAATTATTTAATGAAAAGAATATCACTTCACTGGGTCGCGATGATAATGGGGATAAAAGGGTTGGCACTTATCTTGTTGGTACCGTTGAAGAAGATTTGTGTGGACACTGGGATCTGTATCCTGGAGTCCAGAAGGTGATTGCCGCTCGTATGTGGGGACGCCAGGTATCACGACGATGCGGCCAGGTATTTCTTCGGTTAGTAACTTTAATGAGGGGTTGATCTTGATGTTTTCAATGATCGTTAATGAGTAATTATTTGTTTTAGGTAAGCACAAACTAAATGAGATGTTGAACGTTAAAGCGTTGAATTGCGTCTCCCGGCTCTGGCTAATGCACGCTTAGATGCGCACGCATCTTCCCCTATTTTCTTGTCATGGGGGAAGGGGTAGCATCCTTGGCATCTATCTCACTTTGAAATCTGATATTATTTTATATTTATTTAGTTTTAAAAATGTCTATAAAAATTATTAATTAAATTATTTATTATTATTATTATATTTATATTTTTTTATACTTTAATCGACCTTAAGTCGTATATATATACCGCATCCCCCTGTTTTAAAACAGAAAAAATGGTCCATTGGAACAAAAAGGATCATTTTTTCTGGGAGATTATATTTTTATTAAATTTTTAATTTCTTAAAAAAAATCATTCCATAATCATATTTTATATAATTAGTTATTAATAAAGTAAAATTCGTAGAGTGGGGATAACTCAACCGAGTTCATTCCACCAATACATTCCCATCAAGGGGCTTAAAAATCATTGCCACTAAAAAGGGCCATCCGGAATAAATGCTTCCAAACTAGTAGCTACGACTGTTTCTACAGACAAACTTGGGTAAACCCCTGTGTCTCCGTCTTCCTGCATGGTAGTCGGCTTTCTCACCTTCCACAAAGAATATTTATTGAAATATGTATGTATTTGTTGAAGTGGATAGCCCAGTATCTCTGACCAGGAATACTATCCCAAATTACATCATATATGAGAATGGTGGGGGAGTCCGGCTCATTAGCGGGAACTCACTACCCTAAAAATAATAATAATATATTTGGCACAAATGGCCGAGAGAGACTCATGCTCTAGTGATAATAATAGTAGATTGGGGTCACTTGGACCTGAAGTTTTATTTCCTTCAGAAAGCCTTCTCCATCAGTCTGACTTCAATCACATGGGACTTCCCTTATTTATTAAAATTTTAAAAACAAAGACGATTTACGTCACCAGCAAAGTTACAAATAAACCAAATTTTCCTCTCTCATAACACTTCAAATCTTACTCCTCAATAGGAACACACTGATAAAATTATTCAGTCTCATTACTCCATCTATTTTATAATTAAATGATTTTCAATTTAAGTTAGAATTTATTATTTTAATTTTGTTTGTTATAATTATATGGAATGAGTTTTTTTTTTTTTATTTTTGATTGTACAGATTTGTTATCAATTATTTTATGTTAAATTTTATATATAATATTTATTTTGGTCATAATTTAAAAGTGATTTCATTTTTATAATTTTAATTTTTCTTTATTTAGATTAACATTTTAAAGTAATTTTATTTTATTCATTTTTATAATTATAATTTATAATTTAATTAATAGTTTAAGATTTTTTAATTAATAATAGATATGATTATACATTTTTTATTTATTTGTTGTTATTTTATTCGTGGGGTTGGTTATTTGAATGTAGATTTAAATTTTAATAATTAATCTTATTTTAATATTTTCTTAATGATTGTCTCCAGTCCCTTTCTTAATTTGTAAATTTTGAGTATTTTTATATGTAAATTTAAACATGACATTTAATTTGTGAGAATTATTTTTTTATAAATTTCATTTCTTTTCATTCATAAAAAAAATATTTTTATTTACCAATTCATTCAGCAAATTTCCCGTTTTCTTTTTTACTATTTTCTCGTACGTGACTTTTGAAATTTCATTCATAAATTATTTACTTTACTATAAATTCTCATTAAAATTTAGAATTGGTTCAACAAACCCTTCAACATATCCCAGATTTTTCTTTTCACCACTATATTATGTGTATAAATCGCAATAAATGTATTTTTTTTTTATTATTTTTGTATTTATAATAGAATCAGTAGGTGAGTTTGTCACAATCGGTAGATTGTCTAAGTCCGGTAAATTTTAATATTATTAATTTTTTATTTGTTTAATGAGTCCGAAATGACATCTTGGAAGACGATTTAATGCATGAGTGGAATGATGATTTTGATTAAACGTATAATAAAGTGTTAGTATTTGGCAGTTGTAGAATAACTGACTTGGTGCTCTATTTGGGGACACCTTACTTATTGAAAGTATTGGTGTTGCCAAATTTTCATCTTCAGACTCTGGCAGGGGTTGGAAAATTTGTGTTTTATTTAAAAATTTACGAACTTTACCTACAATTTCTCTTGGATTTATTTCCCTCATATTTGGATTTTCCGAAAATTTAAGGATTACATCGCAAGATTTTACTTGGTTTTTGTTTATTAAAATGGGCACCGGACCTATTAATGAGTTTGCTTTGATTGAATTGAGTCATTGATGGGGCAGTTCCCGTTGACTCTTCTATTGTGATTGTGGAGAAATGGTGGTTTTGTCTGACACATCATGACTATTTACTGGAGTGGGCAAATTTTGTTCTTGAACAGGTGCCTTGAAATTATTAGTTTCGGTTTGATTTAATTCTAAATTTTGTTTTTCTAATATAGGGTTTTGATTAATTTCCTTTTCGAATTTAGGACTTTCATTAATGATTGTCTCTTGCGATTCTATTTCATTTTGGAAGGAAATCAAATCATGTTCTAATTGAGGAATTTTTGGAATTTCAGCCTCCAGTAAGTTTGACTCTTGGAGTTGTGGTTGAGAAACAGTGGGTTTGAATGGCAAATTATGACTGTTTAATAGAGGGGACAAATTTTGTTCTTGAATAGGCGTTTTTAAATTAATGATTGCGATTTGATTGACTTCTAAATTTTGTTTTTCTAATTTAGGAATTTCAATAAATATTGTTTCTTGCGATTCTATTTCATCTTCGAAGGAAATTAAATCATGTTCTATTTGAGGAATGTTTTGAACTTGAGCCTCTCGTTCGAGGACCTTACTAGTCACAAGTTCCTGGGAGGCGGTTGGTAGTTGGGAAAATACTAAATTTTGTTCAAGATTTTTCTCTCGCTCTTCGCAATTTTTTATTGGCTGAGTTTGAGATCTACTATCTTGCCGAATATCTTGCCGAAGTTTTTTGTACCGCTTGTAACATCTCCCAAATGTGTTTTAATAAAGGACCATCATTGGATAAGTTGTTGATATTTAGTTCAGTCGGAGTAGTCATTTTAATATTTTGATTCTATTATAAATAGTTATAAAATCGAAATTAGTATTAAAAAGTTTGGGTAATATTATTTGTTTGTATCTGTCAAAATTTTTATTTTGACATCTGTCAAGTGACATGTGTCAATATTTATTTATTTAATTTATATTTTTTTTTTTATTTGATTGGAAATTTTATTTCAATTTTATTCCAGAGAATTTTTTATAAAATTTTATTTTTATAGAGAAATTAAAAAATTTTATTATGGTTAAAATTTTATATTTTTAGAGAATTAAAAAAATATTATAAATTGAATTATCAATAAATTGTTTCACTCCAAGTATCATATTTAATTTAATTTAGTTAAGCGATCCGATTTCAAAGTTTTATCTTACTAATTTAATTTGACTATAAGGTGGTCTTAAACAAAAATTTTAATTATTATTTTGGGTTGCTGAAAGTTTGGTTGAATCAATCCTCCAGCTCCTTCACCATGTTACGGGAATACTTAATAGTTATGGAAAAATTAGGGGTGTTGTTAATTAAAAATGCATTAATTAATGGAACATAATTATTTAATTAAAGAATTTAAGTAATCTGCTTCGCATTGATAATTGAATTAATTTTAATTAGTGTAATTAAGAAATTACTGAATAGAATTATTTAAAGAAAATATTATAATTTATATTATAAGTAATCTTAAAAATATATTGAAAGTTAATTATACGAGCTCGTTTTAAATTTTAGAAATAATTAAGTAAGTTAAATTTAAAGTTAAGCGCTTTTTTTTTTATGAAAATTATTTAATGAAAAGAATATCACTTCACTGGGTCGCGATGATAATGGGGATAAAAGGGTTGGCACTTATCTTGTTGGTACCGTTGAAGAAGATTTGTGTGGACACTGGGATCTGTATCCTGGAGTCCAGAAGGTGATTGCCGCTCGTATGTGGGGACGCCAGGTATCACGACGATGCGGCCAGGTATTTCTTCGGTTAGTAACTTTAATGAGGGGTTGATCTTGATGTTTTCAATGATCGTTAATGAGTAATTATTTGTTTTAGGTAAGCACAAACTAAATGAGATGTTGCACGTTAAAGCGTTGAATTGCGTCTCCCGGCTCTGGCTAATGCACGCTTACAAGGAGTCCCCACGGGTTGTGGGTCACCGATTTTTTTCAAACTCATAGGATTTGAAGATTAGTATCTGGACATCAATTTCCTAAAGCAGTACGATGCACTACTCAAGAACACTCAAGAAAATCGACTTTGAAGACTATCAAGATTTCCGAGTTGTATAAGTTTGGATAATTTTATTTATATGTAAACAGTGCCTGGTAGCCGTGAGAGTAAGCGTAACAGTTTAGTAAACAAGGAGTCGCAAGTTCGATGCTTGTTCGGGACATTATTTTTTTTTTAATTTCAATTCTCTATCCGCATATTCAGTATCTCTCATATTAACTATATTATAAAATTGAAATTAAATTAAAAAATATTTTTTCAATATAAATTAACATCTTTTATTTTTAAATACCACTCGTTGCACACTGAAAATACGAATATTTATAATAAATTGAAATTTGGTATAAAAATTAAAAACTATACTACTAAAAACTACAGTTTTCACCGCCGTGTTGTTTTATCGACTAAAGTCTTATATGGCCTAAGTTGCCGAAAAGACTGTCTGCATGTGTGTGTGAGTGGAAAAAAGTGTGAGTGTTTAAAAAAAAGATATATGAAAATATATGCAACGAATCGTCTTATTTAACAATAAGATGTTTTTATACCAAATTTCAATTTATTATAAATATTCGTATTTTCAGTGTCTAACGAGTGGTATTTAAAAATAAAAGATGTTAATTTATATTGAAAAAATATTTTTTAATTTAATTTCAATTTTATAATATAGTTAATATGAGAGATACTGAATATGCGGATAGAGAATTGAAATTAAAAAAAAATGTCCCGAACAAGCATCGAACTAGCGACTCCTTGTTTACTAAACTGTTACGCTTACTCTCACGGCTACCAGACACTGTTTACATATAAATAAAATTATCCAAACTTATAGAACTCGGAAATCTTGATCGTCTTCAAAGTCGATTTTCTTGAGTGTTCTTGAGTAGTGCATCGTACTGCTTTGGGAAATTGATGTCCAGATACTAATCTTCAAATCCTATGAGTTTGAAAAAATCGGCGACCCACAACCCGTGGGGACTCCTTGTTAGATGCGCACGCATCTTCCCCTATTTTCTTGTCATGGGGGAAGGGGTAGCATCCTTGGCATCTATCTCACTTTGAAATCTGATATTATTTTATATTTATTTAGTTTCAAAAATGTCTATAAAAATTATTAATTAAATTATTTATTATTATTATTATATACTGTATATTTTTTTTTTTATACTCTAATCGACCTTAAGTCGTATATATATATCGCAAATTCTAAAATTAATTAAAGACTTTTCAACAATGTAGAATTTTGTTTCATATTCATCTTCATCAATTTTTATTTTTAATTTAATTAATCCTTTTGGAATTGTTTCAACATTTCCAAGTCCATAAAAAGTTGTTGTCGTAGGAATCAGAGATTTTTCACTTACATCAGCTTTTATAATTTCGTACAAATCTTCTCTAATTAAATTTACAGAACTACCCGTGTCGATTAGTGCTTCGTATGTTTCGCTGGCAATTTTGATATTTTTCAATTTATGAGAAGTCGTTATACAATCAACTGGTTCTATCTTCTTTTTGGTTTCGCTGCACTTTGCTGACACATGGCCAAAATTATTACATTTAAAACATTTGGGTCCTTTGTCTTTATCTGGACAATTGTTCACATCATGTAAACAGGAGCCACAATTAAAACAACGACATTTTTTAATAGTGCTTGAAGGTTTATCAACTGTTTGTTCTTTTTTAAAATCATTCATTTGAGAATTAGTAATTTTGTTTTTCTTAAAATTATTTTTTTCTTGAATTCGATCATATGTTTCAAATTGCTCTTTAAGTTGTTTCAAATTTTTCGCTTGATATAAAATTATTTTAGATTCATCATCTCTTACCCCATCAATAATATATTGAATTAAGGCGCTTTCTTCTATTTGACCCTGACTGGCGATTTCTTGCATGGCGTAAATATATTGACGACTGCTTTCATTTGGCTGTTTTCTTCTTCGTGATAATTCAGAATGGATAATGGCACTGTTGATATTCTTTTTAAATTCATTTATCAATTTTTCTTTTAAAATTTCCCAAGAAGTAATGCCCTTTTCGTATGTAACAAATTGTTTTGCTGAACCTTTCAACATCCTTTTTGCATAAATGAATTTTTGTAAATTGTTCCATTTTAATAAAACACTCGTTTCTTCAAAATTCGAAATCCATCTATTTATAGACAATTTATCATCACCGGTAAAATGTGGAAGGCTTTCTTCGATGTCTTTTATTGAAAATTGTGCTGGTGGACAGTTTAAATTAATAATTAACTTTTCGTTTAAAATTTGTTTTTCTTCAAGGTCATCTGCATCTTCATATTCATTTTCATTATCTTCATCATCTTCCTGATCTTTATTAATGGCTTGTATTAATCTAATTAATAATTCGGATTTTTTCCCAACGTCTGACATACCTCGTTTTTTTAATTCTTCTTTAATTTCAGGTAATTTCATTTCAACTATTTGCTGCGTAGTTAATTCATCAACATGGCTGCCGTTGAGCTCTTGGTTATCGGATTCTGGACGAGTCCCCATTATTTGTAGGATTCTTTTGGCTCGTAATAAAAACACTATTTAAAGTATAACAAAATTTAATGATAAGCAAAATAATAGAATACAATTAGGTAGAATCTGAACAATTTTAATGAAATCTTGAATCGTAAAATCTTGAAATCGTATTGGGATCTTTAGCATTTCAATACTCTACCTGGTGGCTTAAATTCGAACTAGCGATTGTAGGATAAACCTTCATATGTTTAACGTGATATAAGGGACAAGAACATTTAAACATCTGATATAATTGTATTATTTAAAAAAAAAGTTATAACCCACGAGTAAACATTATTGTTAGATTAATAAATAATACATACATACACTAATATATTCACAAATATGAAATTTTCTCCTTATAAAAATAAAAGCAATGTGTATCTACTTATAGTGGTACAAATTGCCTTAGGGGCTTTTGTTTACCAGCCTACTACAATAAGGGGTGGGGGTGGCTAACCGCTTACTGTTGTAGGTCTTTCATCTGCTTCGCTAAAGGCTCGTCTCGGAGTCGGTTAGGCTCCGTGTGGCCCGCTGATCTTATGCTATATATATATTAAAAAGAAAAGTGAACTTAGGGTTGATTGTAAAAAAAAAAAGAAGTTCTAAAGTGAAAGAAAATTTAATGAAAAATTATTGAAATCGATGGGTAATTATCACAGGATTGACGTATAACTCTTGCCGAACAGATGGCACTTAGCATCTCAGATTTAAGGGTGTGTTAGATAGGAAAAATTACTTAAGTTTTATATTATTGTAATGCCAGTTCATAGAAGTTCAATCCTGTGGTTTGAAAAGCCAATTATATTGAGAAGACATACGAAAAGGAAAGAAATTAAAAAAAATTAGAAAAAAAAAAGAATGAGAAAGAGATATCACAGTTGAGTTAAAAAAAATTATTATTATAAAAAAAATTGATTAATTCAATTATTTGAAAAGCCTTTATAGAAATAAATGTGAGTATAAATTGTTTAAAATTAGTGTATTGTTTTGAGAATGCCGGCCCGTTATCCTCCTTGAGGACGGACACCGAAACATCACTCAATCTGCCACAAAGGTTGGCCGTATGGGAGTGTCGGTCCGAACTGGTGCTGAGTTCGCCTAAACCGATACACCTCCCTTCTCCAATTCCTGCCACAAAGATTTGCCTTAAGGGAGCGTCAGCCCGAACTGGTTCAAAGTTCGTCAAAACTGATGCGCCTCCCTACTCCAATTCTTTCCACAAAGATTTATAAATTAATATTATTATTAATAAATAAAAAAAAAATTAAAAATAAATTATATTATGTTTGTGTCTGTGTAAAAAAAATTTATGTGTGTGTATAATTTCTATTTGGCTAAAAAAAAATTTGAATATATTTCAATCTTTGAATAAATAAAATTATAAAGAAAATTGATTAAAAGGTGTTCATGATTTCTCATTTCTTTGTTTCAGATTCTCTAAATTCGGGTCCCGGTAACGTTTCGGATACAAACGAAATTTATTAAATCAAGAGTTTGCACTCTGTAAAATTATTTGGCTTATTAAAAATTAAAAATTAAAATTAAAAACGATTCTCTTTCTTTTCAAACCCAAATTGAATTCCTTTGAATGGACCCGGCAGATTGCCTCTGTATTTGATTGAATAAATTACAATAAAAAAAATTTGCAATTATTAAAAATGAAATGTTTGGTTAGATTATTTTAATTTGTTGCTATTAAAATTGAATTTTAAGCATGTTTACTTGTTGAAATAGTTTACAAATTATATTACATTAATAATTTTGCAAATGGCGTCGCCTGAGTACCAGGAATTTTGATAAAAAAAAATTAAGTTAACCGGTTTATCTTTTCTTAATTTAGCAATTATATTGTATTTAAAATTGATCAATTATCATTTATTTATCGCGATAAATAGACATATATAAGTGAGCTCACTGTGAGATGCCTCGAAGTCAGCTGATGCTGGGTTAGCGCCGATATGAAGAGAGAGAGAGAGAGAGAGAGATTTTGATGGCCACGCTGTTTCGTTCAATTCTGTTGTCCTCTTCTTTATAGGTATAGGTGGGCCGTGTATATTTGGCCAATGTAGAAATATTCGTGTTAGATGTACGAATATTTCAAGTGGTAGTCAGCTGATTGAGAGAGAGAGAGACCGGCCAGATAAATTGCGTGGTAGGTCGCCGTGAGTGTGTGTGTGCGTCTAGGCACGCGCATGTAAGTCTCCTCCCTTCAGATTGCAAGTCAAGTGAAGTAAAAAAAAAAACGAGTCCTTCTCTCTTTGATACCGCGCGCAGCCAAGGTCGAGTTTTCTCCTCCTTCCCGGCGGATAGTAAGGGCCTCTGAGATGCTAGCGGCGAATTAATTACCATTCGATTTATTTGATTCAAAATTCAAAAAAAAATATAAAAATAAAAAAGAGATAATATTAATAGTAAAATTTAGATGAATACAATCAATTAAGTTCTTAGTAATTTAAATATATCATTACATACTTTGTGTTTATGGGTGCAAAAGTCATGCATCTAAGCATGAAACAGTTCGATTTCATTCTTTTCCAAAAAAAAGACAGTATAGTGAAAATTATAAATAATTTTATTGTAGAAGAATCAATCTATCAGATTTAGAAACCTCCTTTTTAATTTTTGCCTCTATCTTTTTCTTGTTTTTCTCTAAAACAATTGTGGTCGAGCAAAGGCGTCTCATATCGTATTTTTTTAAGAGCTGATTTATGTGGTGCACTCCAAACACATTTTTTGTTATTATTATTATAAAATTTTTACAGTTTGTATACTCCTAGATGTATTTTGGAGCATTTTATTTTGAATAATATAAAATTTTATAAAAATCAGAGCCCTTGGGGGGGGCAAATGCCTCCCCCTGCCCCCCCCCAAATGACGCCACTGCATGAAATTCTTCTCGTAAACTTGTTGTTTGTAAACAGAAAGCAAGAATTTGGTCTGTCATTGAAACTGTCATTACTATTACTCACTTTAAAACATCACCAGGATCAATAATATTGTCTCCACAAAAAAAATTTCTATTAGTAAGTGTGGCAGAAGAAAACCTACAAATTTCCTGTACCGTCACACCCATTTTTTATTTTTAATTAAACTTTTTGTCTCATAAAACACGTGTACTTGCGTATCAGCTCAGCCATTCAATCCTACAATGGCTAGTTCATTTTTGCCACCAGGTGAAGCCACGCCTCTCCCATAGATCCCAATAAATCGTGAATCAATCGTAGAAGGCAAATCATGGAATGTTCGCGAGAGACGTGACAAGCGCGTCCCCCACTCGTTCTTCTCTCTTCGTTCTTCTTTTCTCCGCTAGGGGTGGTGAAATCATCCCACATCAGAGTTGGCAGGTTTTATCCCGCCGAGTATAATACACGGTTTTATACATGTATAAAACTATTGCGGATAAAACTAGCTAGATGTATAAAAAGTATAAAACTGTAAAAAACCAACCCCCTCCCCCTGAAAAAACAGCTTAAAAGCTTTTCATATTTTATAATGTTTTAAAGCATTGACGATGTTGTTTGCTTTTTATTTAGTGAATAATATAATCAAAATGTTAATAATTGAAAAATGAAATTTTATTTGAATTTACTTTCTCGTCGGGTTTGCGCATGCGCATCCAAGTTTTATACATTTTATACGTTTTATACATTTTATACGTTTTATACAAGTTTTATCCGCGATTTTTGTATAAAACTGCAAAATCGTGTATAAAACCCAACTCTGTCCCACATATATATATATATATATTATGCTTCTCCTTTTGTTTTTATTTTCTTCCTGGCTGCATGTGACTATTGGTCATTATAGGTCTTCGGACCTTATGCACCCATTCAAAAAAAAAAATATAGGTAAGAGAAAGTAAAAATCAGATTGATATCAGACAAAATTCTTGCCTGATGGCTGAACTGAATGAATATTTGAATTCGGCATGAAAAATATTTCCAGAATTTCATATATTTCTTAATTTTTGTGAAAGAAAAAGAAGTTCATTTTTTCAACCAGTGAGTGTACTTGTGCTTTTTCTTTGATGGCGTTTTTGTTCATAATTTCGTTAATACTGTAATTAACAGATTTTTACGATGACGGCTGATTTTTGGAATGCTAAAGAACTATCGAATATAGTAAAAATATGTTTTTTGCCTTCAGGGATATCTAAAATTGTATTAGGGGTGTCCAAAGTTAAAAAAATCTGGTGTGACTGGCGCACAGCACACAACTTTCTCTTACCTTCGGTAATCGAAAGTTGTGTACTGTGCTTGTCACACCAGATTTTTTGTGTCGACATGTATTTAGTTTCCGACAGTAGGGTACAATTGAATTCAAGATGTAAAATTTATAAGTATGGGAAAATATTTATATTTTGATACCATGGCAACCATTTCTCCTATCTTTTCTATGCAGTACAAGAGTAAAGTGGTCTTCAGAAGATTTCAATCACAAAATGAGAATATACATTTTATAGAGAATCTAAAAAATAATTGATTTTTGAATTTAAAAAAAAATCGTTGGAGCAAATTTTGAGAAAATCGAAAAAAACTGAAAAAGTGAATCAGTAAAGTGCTAGTACTCTTTGGTCGATTTTGTTCAAAAGCTTCGTGTCACGTCCCAGGGGGGTGCCTAACTTAAATATAAAATTTCAACTTCCTAGCTCTTTTCGTTCTTGAGATATTTTGTTCACAGACACACACACACACCCACACACCCACCCACCCACACACAGACAGACCATGTCGCGAAAACCACTTTTTTGGATTCAGGGGACCTCAAAACGTGAAGATCCATCAAAATCTCGACATCGAATTTTTGACATGAATCCAATACTTTCTCTCTATATATATATTACATATATACATAGGTAAGAGAAAGTAAAAAAACTGGAAAAAATTCGATTTTTCTAAACTTTTGGCGTTTGCGGCACGTCTAAATGACCTCCGATTGGGCTGAAACTTAAAATTTATATGTATTATAAACAGGGATGGGCAAGTTACTCGATTTTGAGTAACGAGATACAAAATACCAATTACTTCAGATTTTTGTAACGAAATACAAGATACCAATTATTCACGGGTTTGTGTAACGAGATACAAAATACCAATTACGTATTTCAAATACATTGAAAATACCAATTACAAACAAATTTTTCCTTGATTTTAAAAATACTTTTTGGTGGGGTAATTCTGGAACTAGAGCCCTGCACGGGTACGGGTTGGCCCGTAGGCCCGTTACCCGCCCGGCCCGCGGGCTTTGGAGGCCATGAAAAAATTACGGGCGGATACGGGAGGGTAGCAAGTCTAAATAAACGGGTTCGGGCGGACGAGCATGCAAATGAAATTTTATTTAAAAATTATTAGACATTCGTTCTAATAAGATTTAAACTTTCGACCGTTGGTTCTCGTTGAAACATTTTGTAAATTAAAATTAAATATACAAATTAAACACTAGGTTATTTGTTTCAAAGGTTTTATTAATTAAAAATTAACACTTAATACGTATTTCGACAATTTCTTGTCATCATCAGAAGATCATTCTGATGATGACAAGAAATTGTCGAAATACGTATTAAGTGTTAATTTTTAATTAATAAAACCTTTGAAACAAATAACCTAGTGTTTAATTTGTATATTTAATTTTAATAGACATTCGTTCATTCATTCACTAAATCTTGGGCGGGTATGGGCGGGTTTGAAAAAATTCCGGGCGGGCCTGAAGAATGGTAAAAATTACGGGCCGGGTACGGGAGGGAAGTCAAAAAAAAATACGGACACGGACCGGTCCGGGCCAAAAAAAAATCGGCCCGTGCAGGGCTCTATCTGGAACCCTAAATAAATTTAGTTTAGGAAAGTGGCAGCTAAACTTATATTGGAGAATACCTTTGGAAAATCGAAAACAATAAAATTATTCATGACACTAAAAAAATTTATTTATAAAAATATGAAAAGGTTTGAAAAAACCAAGTTTTCAAAAGTTTTGTCGGATAATCTGGACCTTGATGGAGAATGAATAAACCCGCAAATGAAAACAATCTTTCAACTGGGGCAGAAGAACAAAGATTTAGTCGTTGAGAGCTGGTTGAAAGAAGAAAGCAAAAAAGTTTTTTAACGAAGAGTGAAAATTTGGCGTTTTGATTGACTTCTCGTTACTGGTTTTTACTAAGATTCAGAGCAGAGAACCCACACGACGATTACATACAGTAATATTAAATAAATTAAAAGATTTCAGCTCCCTCTGCAAGATTCTTATACTGCGGCAAATTAAAAAAAAAAAAAGTATTTGGTATCTCGAATTTCAGATACCAATTACTAAAAAATGTAACGAAATACAAGATAGCAATTACTTTGCCTATGCTGTAACGAGATACAAAATACCAATTAATATTGTATTTGGTATCTTGTATTTCAAATACATGTAACTGATTAACGCCCATCCCTGATTATAAATATCTGCATATTTTTAAAGGGTTTCGCCTTAAACAAATCCAGGCAATATAAAATTAGAGCCGCTTTAGAGCACATTTTCTATTGAAATTTTATTTTCTCTCTAGCTCTAAAATCTGACGTGATGGGGCAAAACTGATGGCATTTTTGGAATCAGCGCTACCCAAATACCCAGAAATTGCTTCAAATTCCCAGTCAACAAAATCTCTGTTGCCTGTGTTATATATAATATATGTTGTTAGTCCAAGAAACGGCGACAAAAATGGGCAAGCGTTTTCTGAAGGCTAATCTTTTCAGAATAGGTTGCATTTTAGTGATGAAAAGATACTCTAGAGTCAGTACCGGGGCCTTTGGCGGGGATAAGCCGGTAAAGTGTGGGAAGATGGTTTTTCGCAAATATCTCGACAACTATGCGGTTTTTCGCAAAAATTCATCTATACAAAAATAATCGAAATTAAATTACAAACAAAAATGGTCTAGTACATAATCACGCTAAAGTGAACGGTTCGGGAGATATAGAGAGGTAAAATTTGTAATTAATGTCAAAGGAGACACTGAGATAGAGTTTCTTGTTACCATGACAGCCATCAAATTTTACCCCTCTATATCTCCCGAACCATTCACTTTAGCGTGATTATGTACTAGACCATTTTTGTTTGTAATTTAATTTCGATTATTTTTCTATAGATGAATTTTTGCGGAAAAGCGCATAGTTGTCAAGATATTTGCGAAAAACCATCTTCCCGCAACTTTACCGGCCCCCTCCTGGAAGTGCTGACTCTAGAGTATCTATCTTTCCATCACTAAAATGCAACCTCTTCTGAAAAGATGAGCCTTCAGGAAACTCTTGCCCATTTTTGTCGCCAGCTCTCCGGCCAAATCGAAGCGTTGACAACGGCCTAGCCCTGAGGCTGTTTCAATAAGTGTCCGAAAACGTCGGCTCTGGTTTATTAAATAAAATTGCAATTGCCTTTATTGAAATTTAAAAGCCCAAATAAATATAAAATTCCCCCCCCCTCCCGTTCGCTCTCTCTTTCTTTCTCATATTGATCAAAGAGAATAGAGAATTTTTTTGTTTCTTTGTCTTTTTGATGATAGAAATAAAAATTCTAAACATGTTCAATATTTCATTCTCTTCCCTCTTGTTGTTGTTGTTGTTGTTGTTCAAGAGAGAGCGGAGAATCCTTGAAGGCACAAAAAAAAGAGATTGAATAACGTAACAATAGATTTATATAATTATCTACTTTGTTTTGGAGTTTAGTAACACACACACACACACACACTCACAAATATTCATAAGAGATATTAAATTGCTTTTTTTTTAAATAAATTATTATTCTAATATCATTGCATGACGTCATTTCTGTGAATGAATCTGATGGTGCCGCATATATAACTTGGATATTTTAATTATATAGCTTCTATTCCATTCAATGGTCACTTTTTTGTTCCAAAATGAATAGACTGAATAATATAGTCCGTCTGTCCGTCCGACACTCTCTGTTTGACCAACTTGACGTGATTTTGAAACACAATTTTGCAAATGTTATGGAGAGTCCAGGAAAAATATTCGAAATTCTCAAATGAATATACCCTCAGGAGAGATGTGCTGCCTTTAAATTCAAATGATGACGTCATTGGAGCATTTATTTCTAGAAAATTCAAGACTTGCCCATTGGCAAGCATTGAGTTTTGTCTTGAATTATGAACGATTAATTGCAAATGAAAAATTAAAGCCAATTAAAATTAAATTAATTAAATCTCTCAAATTAAAAAAAATAAAAATTCTAATATAATTAAATTTTTTTTTTCACTTCATTAAAGGGGCTCGCTGGTGTAGTGAGCTAGGGTGTCAGCTTCTGCAAAGAAGATCCCTGTTCAAATCCTTGGCATGCAGGATTTTCATTAAATAAAAATATTTATTTAATGTAAACAAATCCTTAAGCAAGCCCTGGATTGGAATATAGGATCTTTCCACAATAGCCCTCGGGCAACTCTACGAGGAGAGGGAGTTGCTGTGACATCCCGTCCTGTGGAAGGGACGTAAAGAAGGTTCCCTCTCAGTGATGCATTCTTCGAAAGGAGTAGGCTACACGCCGGTGCTGAGGGGAGTCCCTCCTCAAACTAGGACATCCTCCATAGCATAGAAGAGGTTGGATAAAAGGAGCCGGTTGGAACCAGAAATAAGGATTAGTTCACTAGCTAGAGACGAGAGCAGGAGGGAGGAGCTAGAGATAGGAAAGATGTGACTTCACGGGGTGCCGGTAGATGGCTACGGCCAGAGGCCGGTTGGGTCTGAGGTGTGTGTCTCCGTACACGTAAGCACCTCGGGTAAATAAACAGGGATCCCGATAGGAATTTCAAAAATAAAATAAATAAAAATAAATCACTTCATTAAAAAAGCGAGGATCCGCCGCAGGCGGGCCCGACCCATCTAGAGAGTGGAAGGAATTTTAAGAAAATTTAAAAAATAGCAAAAAATGACGGCACTGGGCATTTGCATTTTTTTTTTTTTAATCTCACATCTATTTTAATATTATAATATCACTGAATGTCTGTGATAATGCCTTTGGCTGTGGATTAAATTTTTAGAAAAAAAAATCTGATGTTGCCAACCATGTAACTAATCCTCTAGACCAGTGCTGCTTAAACTTTTTGAAGTCCCGGCCCCCTTGAAACCCAAGTCAATATCTCACGGCCCCCTATTTTTTTTTTTAGTTAATTCAGATTGGTTAAAATTTCAATACATAGTAGTCAATGTATGCTTTTACTAATGTTAACAGAAAAAGAGCCCCCTTTCATAAGTTGATTACTGCAAAATGAAAAAAATTTTCTTTATGAATTAAAAAAAAAAAATCGTTGAAAAGAATTTTAATGAAATTTAAGAATTTGAGTTGAAATATGACGTAAAATTCAAAATACTATAGATTGATTGATTATTTTTTAAATATATCCTCAGAGATATGCTGCCATTAAATTCAGATACAAAATATGATGACGTCATTGGAGTATTTATTGTAGAAATTGATCCGGGGGGGGGGTGGACAGATATTAATTAATCATCCTCATTTTGGGCTAAAAGCCAGTTTCAAGTAATTGATCAGCATGATAATGAGAGAGAGTTAGTTAATCTTCCTAAAGCATAAAATATTGTATAATCCATTAATTTAAATCAGGAAACTTCTTGTTCCTTTAAAACTATGTCTTAATTTCAAAGTTTTCTAAGAGTTAAGAGATTAAAGAAGAAAAAAAAAACAAGGTATTGTTCGATATTTAACTCAAATAGTCTGGAGGATCTTAATTGAAAGGGTCGGCTGCAGATAGTGACAAACCCGACTTTGCAGCACCATCAAGTGAGCAAAGGTCTGTACTAGTTTCCCTTTGCAAACAAACTTCCTATTGGTGTTTTGTTGATTCCAAAGTTAGCACTATCTGCGCCATGCAATTCTACTCTAACCTGAAGCGAAAACACACACACACATCTTCCAGACCATTTTCAAAAATCTCCATTAAATTAGCTGTGCAGATTGACTACCACCTAATTTTAGGAAATTCTAATTACGATTGATTATTACATCAGGATGAAATTTAAAGCCGGGATGAATATGAATATTATTATGTGTTAGCTCTATTTTTGACTTACCTAGAGATTGTCACATAACACCATTGGTTGGTTCAAAACTTGCATTAATACCACAGATATTTCATGGGTTCCTTCACAATTTCCATCTTAAAAAATAAAAACCTGGAATACCTCTTGCAGAAAAAATCTCTACAAATATCAAATCCATGCACGAAACACTCGAGGACAAACCCCAAGACCTTGAGATTCCCATTCATCTCACGAGATCCTTTACAGTAGAGATTCTGGAACAGCTTGCCAGAAAATTTGCGGGCGGTGGGATCGCTGGGCTCTTCAGGAGACGTCTTTTTGGCAACCTGATGGAAATGCAGGAGGGCCGTGGATCAATACCAGGGGGGTGTGCCGCCTATGAAACCGACCTTTAGAGGTGGCGCACATAAACACATATTTTATAAAAGTGAAAAAAGATATTTTATTCAAAGTAATTTCCTTCGTTAGCAATACAATTCTCCCATCTTTTCAGGGAGCTTATGAATCCCTCTCCAAAAAACTCGTCTTCTTTCGAGGCAAACCATTCATCGAGACCATTTGGCAACATTTTCGTAATCTGTGAACTGCTGCTCCCTCAAAGAGCGTGACCCAAAAGATGAAAACAAGTGATAGTCCGTTGGGGCCAAGTCTGGGGAATAAGCCGCATGTGTGAGAATTTCCCACCCAAACGTTTCAATGGTTTCTTTGGTTCGTTTTGCAGCATGTGACGGAGCAATGTCGTGCAACAAGATGACTTTGTGCTGCCTTTTTTGATATTCTGGTCTTCTTTGGCGTATAGCCTGGTTCAATTTCACCATTTGCTGTTGATAACGTTCCGTATTGACAGTTTCGCCAGGTTTCGGGAGTTCGTAATAGATAATTCCCTTCTGATCCCACCAAACACAAAAGCGATTGTCTTTCCGTCCATATCGATTTGGTCTTTGGAGTCGATGTTGATGGCTCACCTGGAGATACCCATGATGCTCGACGCTTAGATTTTCTTTAAAAAGATCCATTTTTCATCTCCAGTAACAATTCGATGAAGAAATGACTTTCTTTGTATCTGGCGAGCAGCATCTCACAAGTGGTTTTTCGGTTCTCTTGCTGCCTTTCGTTCAGTTCATGTGGAACCCATTTCCCGATCTTCTGGATCTTCCCCATAGCTTTCAGACGCTTGGAAATAGTTTCCCGAGTCACGTTTAACTGTTCTGCCAATTGTTGTTGTGTTTGAGTTGAATCTTCATTCAACAATTCTTGCAAATCGGTGTCATCAAACTTTCGGGGCGGTCGGCCACGTGCTTCGTTCTTAATGTCAAAATCTCCCCTCTTGAATTTTTTGAACCATTCTTTGCACTGTGTTTCACCAAGAGCATAGTCGCCAAAAGCTTCTACAAGCATTCGATGAGACTCCGCGGCCGTTTTTTTCAAATGATAGCAAAAAATCAACGCCGTCCGCAAATCACTTTGTTGAGGAACAAAGGTTGACATGTTTGACGTGGTGAAAAAAAATGTTGGGAGTATGAAATTGGAATTTTTTTGAGTTCGAAACTTAGAACAGACATAAACCAAACAAACAAACTCAATAACTAGACTGTATAGTACCAAAACTGGCCGCCAGGATTTTTCAAAGTAAAAGGCGGTTTCATAGGCACACCCCTGGTATAAACAATATGGATTCCACATCCTATATCCATAATTTCTTTGTATCTTTTTTTTTTTATTTTTATTTTGTTATTTTTCTTTTTTATAGTTATCCATATTGTGTTTTGCGAGAGATCTGTAATTTTATTAAGAATACTCAAAGAGATCATTTGATCTCAGAGCAGAAATAAATCTATATTTCGAGATATAAGCTAATGAAGAGGAAAATAACCCTCTGAGAGATACCACTGATGTCCTTCTCATCGTATTGAACAGTTGAACTCTAAGAACTGACTTATGGTCTTATGCAGCCAGAAAGAATTAGAATAAGTGACTGAAGAAACTCAAAGACAAGATTTAAAAGCAAATCTCTCGTTAAGAAAGTGGGAAGAAGGAACGGTTTATCATGAGAGAAGGAATTATAATACAGATCTCTGAATATATAGGAATTGGATACTTGTTACCTTGTCTCATTGGTCGTCAAAACAAAAGGCTGTTATTTTCGATAGGTTTTGAAGACGTGTTGATCCCCGAGACAAAAACTGTATACTGGTCTTGCACATGGTTGATGGTTGATTCGTCTGCACCTGTTCGTAGGGAAGGGATATAAAGAACAAGAGTTTAATAAAACTTAAGAACATGAATTTATTTATTTTTTTTTTTTAAAGCTGAAAAAAAACTACTGGATCTTATTTTTTAACGTCATTGACAAATTTTTGGATAACAAAATCAACAATATAGGAAGAAATTTTGCGTTAATCCAAATTATAAATTGTTGAGCGATTTGTTTGAGAAATTGAATTCTTATTCCAACGTTATTTACAATTAAGATAACAAAATCAGTGTTACTACATTATAACGTAAATAAATTCATAACTTAACAGAATTTTTTCATTTTTTTTTAAAACAAACTACTCTAAATCCTCAAAAGTGAATGAATGTCAATATGATAATTTCAAAAAAAAAAAATGGACATCAAAATTGATTCCTATCAAGAGATTCTGGGTATATGTTGCTTGCTTATCTGTTCCATATGCAAGAATATCTGGTTATTGCTTATGATTATGACCCAATAATACAATCTCTCTTTATTAATTGGAGAAACCTTCATTTTTCTATTTGTGACAAAGTTTTACGTGAGTGACTAGTCGTATGGAACAGAAATTGTGTATTCTTAGGCCTCTATTATCACCACATGAAAGAATTAAAGACTATGTTTAGCATAAGATGATGTGAATATCTTCATTCTAATACCATTTCAGGGTTCTTTTGGTGTTCCATTCAACGAGCAAGATTGCATCTGATAAAATGAAGAAAGTACAAAAAAGTTCCAACTACGATTTCATTTCTGAAGTATTAATCTCCTCTTTACCCAATTAAAATCTATAATTCTTCTAAATACAGGAGACATCAACCATTTGCGACGAGTAATTCCCTCCACATGAACAACCAAAAATACCTCGCCTTAAATATACAAACGGTGGTCTTAGAAGGATGTTTCGTTCCAATTCAAATTGACCCAACTTCTCTTCAGTATGCAAAAATTATTTGTCGCCCTATACTCTCAAATTCCGGAATAGCATCCCTAACAAGGGCTACTTTTATAAACATAGTAAAATTTTTAAGAGTTACAATAAATTCTGTGAAGTTCTATAAGATTTCTTGTTTAATCTTAAGCCTTTGATTTTTCAAAATCTGCTGGACTTTCTTTTTAGAAAAAAAACAATTTTGCGTTTTTCTAAATCTAATTTTGTTTTATTAACACATTAAAAGTAACGTATCAAAGTTTTAGAGATGAAGATATTCAATCGATTTGACGATGAGAAAGTTACAAAGAGATTTTCTAATATTAATAATACTTTTTATATAAATATTGGAATGTCATTAAAAATTTTTTTTGTTTTTATAAATAACAAATAAAATTGACTTTTTGGTTATAAAATCGATTTGAGTGACGTAACTCAACAATACAATAGATTTTTTTTTTTTCTTTTTTTCACACACACACACACTTACACACAGTCTTTCAGACAACTCAGGCCATTTAAGGACTTTAAAAGAAATTGATGTAAAATATTTTAATATATTATGGGATGGGGGGTTGAGGTTTATTTCATTTGAAGTCAAAATAAATGAAATAAAAAAATCGAACGGACTGGGTGGGGGCCCAACCGGCGTTTTTTGGAAGGGGGAAGCCCCCCCCCTACTACCCCAAAACCGGGGGCAATACAATAGATAATAATATTACGTCACTGTAAAATATTAAAAAATATTTTTTTTTTTTTATCATTTTGGAGATAAAATAAAAAACGGAAGTAGGCAGTAGAAGAAGTTAATTTAGGGAAAATTAATGTAGAAATTATCTCTTCATTAAGGGCAATTTCTGTTTTATTTTTATAGCAATATTAGCAGAAATTTGGAATCTGATGTTGGGTGACATTTCCTGCCAAGTCTTCTCTTAGGATAGGAATTGGAAGATATTTCTTGCCTTCGGTCACAAGGAAGGGTTTAATTTGTGATAATCCAAAATTTATCAGAAATTTTTATTCTTTTTTCTGCAGATTTTCAGATATCTTATACTTTTAGTTTGTTGCTCAATGGAAGAAGTTCTCTTATAAGAAACCTAAGAAAGTAGAAGAGAACATTTGATAAATGGCCTATGATTATTGAGTAAGAATGAAAAAGAACAAAAATATACTTTTCACCACCCATTGAGTCATAATTTGGAACCCTCATGTTAAAGATATATTCTTATAATTAGAACAAAAAAGCTTCAGTCGTTTGTGTTACTTCAGAAAGGAAAAAAATACTAGTGTAATTCCCTTTTCTTTTTCTTAGGATAATTTAATAAATTTTGCTTTTAAGTCTGAATTATAAGATTAATCCCTCTCGGTCAATTGTCTTCTTCTATTAACTTAGTATTCCAAATGAAATTAGGAGGGGATAACCTGAACTTTAACTTCCTTTG
>JAKCPI010001867.1:0-26335 GCA_023213315.1 Euborellia annulipes | reverse complement strand
CAGAACACAACTTACTGTGCGACTAATCACAACAGATTTTTTCGTTGTACTCTCCCTATAATTGGGAAGCCCCTTTGGGTTTTTGAGCATCAAACAACATTCATATAATATCCTTTTGATATTTTATATAATAGATAAAAAATGCAGGTCTCTACGCTTAATACATATAATAATCGTTTAATTGGCTTATATGGGATAATTTTGAGCTATTCTGGAGAAAAGTTTAATGAACAGGGAAATCCAAGTCTCTAAGCAGCAATTACAATAAATTTCCACGATTGATTGGATAAAGTTAAAATTCATAAAAAGTTTTTTTTTTTTTTATCGAAATTCAAATAATAATTTCATCAATCATAAAAAAAAAAACATTTAAAATTCATGAAGATTAAATTCACTTAAATCACTTCTTCTCATTAGTTATAGTAGATATATAATATATTATAAAAAAAAAAAGTAAAAATGTGCACGTTCTCTCTCAAAAGTTGTTAAAATAAATGACGCTTTAAAATTTTAATGAGTGAACTGAAAAATGACTGGCCATTAACTAAAAAATCGTTTCCTAAAATTTTAATCTAAAATTTATTGCGAAAAAAAGAGGATGCGAGGAAATCAAACTAATTAGAAGAGAGTAACTCTCAAATTAAATTAAGACTTCTTTCTCTCTCAATGAGATTTAAAATAAAAAACGCTAATAAATAAATAAAGGCTTGTTTTTTTTTTTCTTTTTTTTTTTTAATATGCATCCTTTGAGTGAATAAAGAGCTTGGATGTAATTATCTAAATAATTAATTAACCTAGGAAGAGAGATAGATAGAAAGAAAATCATCAAAGTAGAAGAGGAAACACATGTTACAGTGCCAAAAGAGAGGAAAAAATATCCATTCAAAAAGATGCCCTTTAGTATATATATCCCAGCACTTCCACATATACCTTATATATCCCAGCACCTCCACCACAAACCATTAGAGCATTTCTAAATGGAAAAAGAAAACAAATATGGCGTAACTGAACGCACTGGCATTCTATGAGTGAATAAAGAGCTTAGATATAATTAGCTAAATAATTAATTAACCAGAAATCATCAAAGTAGAAGAGGGGATACATGTTACAGTGCCAAAAAAATATCCATTCAAAAAGATGCACTTTACATAGTATATATATCCCAGCACCCTCCACCCCCCCACAAACCATTAGAGCATTTCTAAATGGCAAAAGAAACAAAATATGGCTTGACTGAAAGCACTAGCATTCTATGAGTGAATAAAGAGCTTGGATATAATGAGCTAATTAATTAATTAACCAGAAATCATAAAAGTAGAAGAGGGGATACACATGTTACAGTGCCAAAAAAAATATTCAATCAAAAAGATGCCCTTTGCATAGTAAATATATCCCAGCACCTCCACATATACCCTATATATCCCAGCACATCCACATGTAGATTATATTACGCAGCACCTTGACCACAAACCATTAGAGCATTTCTAAATGGCAAAAGAAAAACCTCCACATATTGCATATATATATATCCCAGCACCTCCACATACAGCACATATATCTCAGCACTTCTACATACAGCCTATATGTCCCAGCACTCTCCACCATAAACCATTAGAGAATTTCTAAATGGCAAAAGAAAAAATCTGGTGTGACTGAGCGCACTGACATTTTTAGTAGAATTATTATTTTATAGCGTTGGGTGAAAAAAAAAACTTTAAACATTCCAGAGGGAAGTAAAATTAATTTCTTTAATATTAAAAAAAAATGAATAAATAAGAACGAGGGTCTAAATGGCCTCTGATGGCGGAAAAAGACAACTCCATCCATTTTTCTTTGAATTTCTCCACAAAAAAACCCTAGACCCCTAGATTCATTTCTCTTCTTTTTCTTCTTCTCTCCTAGCCTTGTCCCGCGATGCGGAGTGGGGACCTCACCCCTTCCCTCCAACCCTATCATACGTTTTTACGACCGGAAGAAATACGACAGGCCGGCCCGTCGCACGGTCTTACGCCTGTTGAAAAGAGGAAGGAGGACAGACATTTGAAGAGACTGCCTGTCCCGGCTCGGGCAGCTCGTGGTCGCCATCCAGGTACCCACACACAAGATGTGGGCCCCTGAGCAACTCTAGAATCATTTCTATCATGTCCTAAATAATTAAAACCCACAAAAAGAAGAAGAAGAAGAAGACAATCTTCTCTCGTTTACTTTTTCTAAAAATAATTTGCCTAAATGAGCAAACAATTAAAACAAGCAAGCAAGGAAACTCCTCTGATAAACTTTCACTGGGTAAAAGTAAAGTTATTTGCTTTTAAACAAGTCTCGGGTGTGTATTATTAATAATAAACTTAAGTGAATATTATATAATATAATAATGAGAATTATAGAAGCGATTGTATTCAGAGAGAGAGAGAGAGAGAGTAGAGCACCCTCTTCTGAAGATTAATTGAGCTGAAAAACAATTGCAAGATGATTAATAATATGACAAACAACATTGAGATGAAAGAAATTGGCAACTCTCTCTCTTTGGGTATTTTATAATAAACAATTTAATGAGAATTTAATTTAATAAATACTTGATTTAATATCATTTCTAAATAAATGGAGATCTTTTAAAGAGGGAATAAAAAAGTTATTTGTTTAATTAAATAAGATAGTGGCCGCGCTGCCCGCCAAGGGCTTCGCCCCCCTGAACCCCCTTCCAGCTGGCTAGGACCCGCCTGCGGCAGACCCAGATCAAGTGCCACAATTTTTAAGTCAACTCATTTAAGGCAATTAATAATAAAAATGCATTTCTGACTTATTAAATAATAACACTTAAAAGAATCTATCTATACAGTATATATTAGCGGAGTGACAGTCTGTCTGTCTGTCATGATCCAGAGTCCCATCCAGGGGCGAATGCATGGGGGGGGGGGGGGTTAAGGGGTAAGGGCCCCCCCCCATGCCAGATATTCTAAGGGAAAAAAAATAAAAAATTCAATTATATAACAATTTTTATTATTTTTCATTTGAGACCTTTAATTATTTTATTTAATTAATTTTAATTGACATTAATTTTACTTTCTCTTACCTCTATATTTGTTAATATATATAGAGAGAGAAAGTATTTTTTTCTTTTTCACACTTCACAAGTCTTTTCGGCAACTTAAGCCATTTAAGACTTTATTTAAGAACGATACCCGTTATTGATTAATGTACATATTGGGGGTCCAGGCATTTCTATTACACCCCCCTGGAGCGCGAAAATAAGCTTTTAATCAAAATCGGCTAAAGAGTACTAGTACTTTACTGATGCACTTTTTCACTTTTTTTTAGATTTTCCCAAAATTCGCTCTAACGTACATATATACAGTCATACACAAAACAATGGAAAAAAATAAAAATTTTTAGCTATAAAATATATTAAAACTAGTCGCAAAGCCCGCCTTCGGATGTAGTATTTCAGATTTTTCAAATTCACTTTCCAACTCTTCCATCCAATTAGAGCCAATGTTAAATCCCCATATGGGGATTTGTATGTTAATTTCGATTCAAAAGGGGAGAACTTTTTACACATTTAAAAAAAATTTTCCAATTCTTATGAAATTTTGTATTTATTTACGATTCTATATTGTGTATAAAATGTCCAAATATGAGATTAAAATTTTGAAAAATAACCATAGTTTATTTCAAGCAGTCAACATTTAAAATGCAAGTTTGAAACTAACCCAGCTAGCAGAGACCCGTCAAAATGACGTCGGAAACTGGTCAGAGATGACCAGAAATGACGTTATGTTTGACGACAAAATGACCTAAAAAATCACGGACTAATGTCACAGACCGATGACGACATTTTGAAACGTCAAAAAAACGTGATTCCGTGACTTTTTTTTGACCTTTTTATAACCTGATGGATAAATAAAATGAGAAACAAACTCACATATAAAAATTAAATTGTATTAATCAATATAATTATAAAACACATTATTTTAGCAAATAACAGTTAAAATACATCTCTTCTCTATCCATATAAATGACAAAAATAGGAAAGTTGAAATTTAATATATATGACTAATTATAAAATAATAATTGAGAGATTTAATTATTCAATTTTTAATTTTAATTAGTACCTATATCGATATTTTATTTTAATACTTTGTAAAAACGCGATTTTCTATACACTATTATATAAAAGACAATGTTACAGACTATAGCCATTACAGGATCATCATTAGTTATAAATTCAACAGCAATAAAAGACATGACTTCATTAACTGCCACCATAGATAATAGACTGTCACTAACTGAACCGGTACGATCCTTTGTGTGTGCTAACAGTTGCGCATGCGCGAAATGCATGTGCATGCGCGAAATGTGTGCGCATGCGTATTAAAATAAAAATATGGAGGTAAGAGAAAGTAATAATAAGTGTCGTGATCGGTACCTGATCGGTACGTCTTTATAATGTGATATTTTGCAGTTTTAAAGACGTTACAAAAAAGACGTTTTATTTTAGGTTTTAATTAGTCATTTGACGTCTTTTTGACCAGTTATGACCAATTTCGGACGTCATTTTGACGAGGTTCTGCTAGCTGGGAAGGTGCTATGGGAAACTAAAGCTATATCTCGACACAAAAAATCTGGTGTGACCAGCACGGTGCACAACTTTCTATTGCCGAGGTAAAGAAAGTTGTGTCCTGTGCTTTCAGTCCCAACAGATTTTTTATTTTCTTGATATTTTTATTAATTTGTAAAATAAGTCTTTAAACTTTTTAGCCAGCCTGTATAACAGCTAAGCTAGCATCTACCAGTATATATAATATTAGCTAAGAAGGAGAATGTTCTAATCTACATAAAATGTTTATTTTAATTAATTTTTAGCTATAATTAAGTCACGTAGAGGAAATGCAAGCAGGAAAAGAGAAGAGAAGGAGGAGGGTGCTTTAAAACTTGGTGCCATCAGGGACATTCTCTAAAAAAAAAAAGAAAAAAGTTATATTATTACTTGCAGCGAGTAAATAGATTACTACTAGGGGGGGGAGGATTTTATTGTCTTCATTTGTGTATACTCTACTTGTGTTACTAGTTACTTAACACACAGCAGATTTTTGCTTTCTCTAACCTTTAATCAAAATCGGCCAAAGGCTATTTGCAGACACACCGATTGTCTGGATGGCCTAAAAAATCGATGTCGAGATTTTGATCGGTAGCAGTGCTTGCAGACTCAGCGGATTTTGACCGGTCAAACAATCAGTTGCTTATAAAACGTGGTTCTTTCCTGACAGTCGAGACTGATGGTCGGTGAAAAATCTGTGAGTGTGCCGGTGTTTAGTCACGTACGCCACTAATCCCGGAACTGACGCGATACAGTGGCAGTGCGCGCTGAACGTATTTTACCCACGATCCGTCGCGTGTGTGCACGTCCCGTTCCCACATGTGGTTCACTATTGGAAGTTGAACGACCGGCATAAAATCGGCCGTCCAAAATCGGCGTGTGAGCAACCAGCCTAAGAGTACTACTACTTTACTTATGAACTTTTTTCTCTCTTTTTTAGTTCAATTTAAATAAAAGAATTTTTTTTTCCGTTTTTTTTTTATTATATTTTTATTTTAAACTTTTTATTATCTTTTTGGGGTGGGATTTTTCACCGGTCCCGTTCGCTTCCCGTACCAGCGAAAAATTTTTTTTTGATTTGACTACAAATCATTGAAATAAATAGGGAGGCAACTGTGACCGAAAGATTAAAAATATTTTTTTATAGATAGAGTATTAAAAAATCTGGTGTGGCACATCAGACAACTTTCTATTACCTTCTATATTCGAAAGTTGTGTTCTGTGCTTGTCACACCAGATTTTTTTGTTTCGAGATATATTTATTTTCCCACAGTACGGTTCATTTGAATTTGAAAAATTTTAAAACCATTTGTTTATATTTTGTTTGTTTTTTGGGGCTGTAGTTTGCGAACTGTACGCAATTCAATATGCAAAATTTTTATTTTTTTTTATAACGTTTATTATTAAATCGGGCTTGAGTAACGGCGAGACGAGGGGAAATGGCGCGTGCACCTCCCCCTCCAGGCATTGTCTCGCCGGCTATTTTTGGAAATAACTATTAAAAACATTCTAATATCTCCATCGCAAATCTATCGTCTAAATAAAGTGATTCATTAGACCCAGAGAGAATCATTTCACTTGTTGTTAAGTAACAATAAATAATGCTCTCTCTTGAATGGGAGAGACAAATAAATAATAGTAAAAAACGTATAGTATTTACTCTTTACTATTTTATGGCTCTATTAATTATTCTCTTTTCAATATCCCTTAGATCTCACTCTATTTCAAAAAAAAATCTGGTGTGACTGGTCGCACAGCACACAACTTTCTCTTACCTCTGGTAATCGAAAATGGTGTTCTGTGCTTTCACACCAGATTTTTTTTGTCGAAATATATTTAGTTTCCGCCGATATATTAGAATTCAAGATGTAAAATTTATAAGCCCTCGGGGCTTGGTGTAGAGGTTAGCGTGGTAACCTCATATACCAACGTCGCGGGTTCGGACCCCAGGCAGTCCGATGATTTTATTTAAGCCAATTGGATACCAGATGGCTTAAATAAGAATGCCTGGGCCCCATATATGTATGTAGGGTTTTCAAAATACCAAAGTTGGTAGCCCTACGGCTGTCATCTCCCGGCATGCACCACGGCACGCATACTACGACGGTTGACGACGACGCCACAGACACGAATACGATTGCACGCCATATCCACGTTTTGCTCAACGCTCTTACGATTTTCCTACGATTATCTACGTTTTCACGATCTCATCCACGTTATTATTTTGTTTATTTACGATTGTTCTGTTCTCATTTAAATAATTCAACCAGTATTGTTTTATATTCAGTTTTTATTTACTTTAATTAAATCTCATTATTAGAGACCGGACAAAAAAGCATAAAAAAATGAAAAAAAAGTGCTTAAAAAAGCATAAAAAACTTGAATAAAAAGTTGTTAAATAAGCATATAAGTTGAAAAAAGCATCTAATAAGCAATTTTTACTCATACCAATGGCGTATACAAATTTTTTTTTAAAGAAACTAAATTTATTCCGCCCCGCCCTGCGAAATTTTTTTTTTTGCGGAACCAAATTTTTTCACCCTGCTGAAAAAAATTTTTTTACAGGGCTATATTTTTTCACACTGCGGGATTTTTGGAAATTTTTTTTTTTTTTTTTGGGAGGGCGCCCCCCCCCCCCTTATATACGTCCCTGGTGTATGCGTGTGTGAATGGAAAAAATTTTTTTAATAAAAAAAAAAAAAAAAAAAAATTATAAATATTCGTAAAATAAGTTCAAATAAGCACGAAAGGGAAAAAAAGCACGAAAACTCAAAAAAAGCATAAAAAATGTAATCTCAATGCACTTAGTTTTTCCTAATTCGTATAGAAATTAAATATCTAATGGTTGCTTATAAAATTCAGCAATAAGCATTTTGCTTAAAATCCGGTCTCTACTCATTATATTTGTTTCAAGAAGACTCAGTGTTTTTTCTATTTTCCCGAAACTCCTTAATCAAGATCCCACATGTATATTAAATCAATAACGGTTATCGTAAAATGTCTTATATGGCCTGAGAAAGACAGTGTGAATGTGTGTGTGTGTGTGTGAGTGTGAATGAGAAAAAAGTGTTAATGTTTTTAAAAAAAATAAAAAAATTTATAAACATGGGAAAATATTTATATTTTGTTACCATGGCAACCATTTCTTCTATCTTTCCTATGATGTACAAGAGTAAAGTGGTCTTGAAACAATTTTAAGAACAAAATGAGAATAAACATTTTAAAGAGAATCTAAAAAATAATTGATTTTTGAATTTTATTCAAAATCGTTGGAGCGAATTTTGAGAAAATCGAAAAAAAAACTGAAAAAGTACATCAGTAAAGTACTAGTATTCACAAGTTGACTATGCAGCTTCTTTCGCCAATGACTGATGATAGGTGAATAAATCAATAAAAACAAAAAGTTTTTATTTTTAAGTTATATTATTGATGGTCAACTGCCTTGTACAAAGAACAGTTTCGATGTAAAAACATCATCCTCAGGACCTACAATTACATAATACATTCTAATATTATTTTATCTTGTTCGTCTGTTTTTTAATAGCTTAAGATTAACATTTTTTAAAATTTTATTAATACTGTTTTATAATTATTAATTTTTCTTTTTTTAATTTTATATCACGTCTTATTAATTACAAGGCAGTTGACCATCAATAATATAACTTAAAAAAATAAAAACTTTTTGTTTTTATTGATTTATTGACCTATCATCAGTCATTGGCGAAAGAAGCTGCATAGTCAACTTGTAAATAATTATCTCGTCCGAATCAGTGTATAAAAAGTACTAGTATTCTTTGGCAGATTTGGTTTAAAAACTTCGTGTCACGTCCCAGGGGGGTGTCTAACTTAAATATAAAATTTCAATCTCCTAGCTCAATTTGGGTGGGCAGGCGCCAATCGTTACTTAAACAGTTCTCATGTTCGTCCCGCCTAATTAACTTTTTATCTTATTTAAATTAATATTTATTATTATTATTTAGTGATTTATGTAGTGATGATATGTGATTCTCAATCAATTAGATAATCTCCTTGAAATGGTATTTATATTATATTTATAATATTAAATACCATTTGAAAGTGATTATCTAATTGATTGAGAATCACATATCATCACAACATAAATCACTAAATAATAATAATAAATATTAATTTAAATAAGATAAAAAGTTAATTAGGCGGGACGAACGTGAGAACTGTTTAAGTAACGATTGTCGCCTGCTCGCCTTCCCCTCCTCCCTCCCCCGCCCTTTCGATCTGATTGTCGACAATTAAAAATAGAAACGACAATTAAAAGAATTTTCTTTCTTTTAATTTTCAAGTTTTTTTTTTTATTATTAAATAATTGAATTAAATAAAATGAAAAATATTATGGTTATATAAGAACGATGAATCAAAATAAATTTGTTCCGATATTTGTGCGTTTAATCAAAACACTAGTTAGTGCACAGTTAATTTATATAAAAATTTTGTTGACCAATGTAATAAGAATATTGGAAAATTATTACTCTGAAAAAAAAATGATATTAAAATAAATTGATTTAAGTAAGCAGATCGCGAGCTGGAAGAACTCAATAAAAAAATCATCTAGGATCTTTTTATATTATCTATAAACATTTCCTTTAAAAAAATAAAAGAAAATAAAAAAATTCCCAGTAAAGACACTCACACATGGATCAAATTTCCTTTTTAACAAACGCCCATAAAATAATAATCTAATAGAACACTTGATAAAATTATTTTATAATTTTCTAGTCATTTTTTTTTTTTTTTTAAATAATAATTAGCACCGGCCATGTTCTTGGCTTGGCTTGAAGGGAGTTGAATAATTAATTAAATAAATTTCAATATACCTGATTCAAAGGTGATGGCAGGTGCGTCACGATATAAAATTTAATACTTGAAGACACAACACAATGAAAATTAAACTCACTGAACACATTTTATAATATTTTAAAGCACTAAATAAAATCACTTTGAGAAAACGAACCGAACTAGTGGAGAGATGGGAGCACGACTGATTGTTTGGGCTTGTCTCCGCTAGAGTGCTCTGCGTCTCTTTGTTTTTACTCTTTGAAGCGATAGTAAATTGGAAAAATCTGGTGCGACTGGTCGCACAGCACACAACTTTCTCTTACCTTCGGTAATCAAAATTGTTCTGTGCTTGTCACACCAGATTTTTTGTGTCGACATATATTTAGTTTCCGCCGATATATTCGAATTCAAGATGTAAAATTTATAAGTATGGGAAAATGTTTATATTTTGTTACCATGGCATCTTTCCTATGAAGTACAAGAGTAAAGAGTGCTTCAAAAAATTTCAATAGCGAAATGAGAATATACATTTTAAAGAGCATCTAAAAAATGATTTATGAATTTTAATCAAAATCGATATAGAGAATTTTGAGAAAATCGAAAAAAACTGAAAAAGTACATTAGTAAAGTACTAGTACTCTTTGGCTGATTTTGATTAAAAGCTTATTTTCACGCCCTAGTGGGGTGCCTAACTTAAATATAAAATTTCAACCTCCTAGTTCTTTTCGTTCTTGAGATAATTTGTTCACAGACACACACACACACAGGCAGAACATGTCACGAAAAACACTTTTTTAGATTCAGGGGACCTCAAAACGTGTATATCCATCAAAATCTCGACATGAATCCAATACTTTCTCTCTATATATGGACCCTGTTATGCATTAGTGTGTCAAGCGCCAGCTACCGAGTTTTGAGAAAATTAACATTAAAATTATTTGTTGTCATTGGATTATATATAATTTTTTTTGTCAATTGTGCAATTAACATTAAATATAAATTTTTTTAGGACATATTTCATAAAAAATACTATTAATTATAGCATTTGAAACAATATTCCGTGCTTAAGTCAATTTTAAATTTTTTTTTTGGCGCTTGACACACTAATGCATAACATTATTATTATTATTTGAAATTCCTATCGGGATCCCCGTTTATTTACCCGAGGTGCTTTCGTGTACGAAGACACACACCTCAAACCCAACCGGCCTCTGGCCGTAGCCATCTACCGGCACCCCGTGAAGTTACAACATTTCCTGTCTCTAACTCCTCCTCCTGCTTTCTTCTCTAGCTAGTGAACTAATCCTTATTTCTGGTTCCAACCGGCTCCTTATATCCAACCTCTTCTATGCTATGGAGGATGTCCTAGTTTGAGGAGGGACTCCCTCAGCACCGGCGTGTAGCCTACTCCTTTCGAAGAATGCATCACTGAGAGGGAACCTTCTTTACGTCCCTTCCACAGGACGGGATGTCACAGCAACTCCCTCTCCTCGTAGAGTTGCCTGGGGACTAATGTGGTAAGATCCTATATTCCAATCCAGGGCCTGCTTGAGGAATTGTTTACATTAAATAAATATTTTTATTTAATGAAAAATCCCGCACGCCCAGGGTTTGAACAGGGATCTTCTTTGTAGAAGCTGACACCCTACCTCACTACACCAGCGAGCCCCCTAATGCATAACAGGGTTCATATATTAATATAGATAAGAGAAAGTAAAAATGAAATCTTAGTTCATCTAACTCGCAGTTCTCATTTATGTATGCAATTCAGAAAAAAAAAAAAAACGCCAATTTGTAAATGTCTCTTTTCAATCCAATATTAAAACTCTTATCTTATATCTTTGTGGTTGGACAATTGTAGTAAAAAAAAAAAGAAGAATTCAATGAAAGGGCATGACAAAATAAAACATGTCATTTAAAGAGAGAGAGAAGGGGGGGGAGAGGGAGGGGGTAAGAGCAGCAGCGCAGTCAAAGTCAAAATAAAAAGAAACTAAAGGCAATAAATGTCTTTCAATGAAAATACCAGTGAGAGAGGTCAAAATAAAACACCCCCCCCCCCCCGCCTCCCCTCTAAACATGTCTCGTATTTCTTTCTCAAAAGACTGCACCAGCTAATTAAAAGATAAACCCCCCAAAAAAATCTGGTGTGAATGGTCGCACAGCACTCAACTTTACCAAGTTGTGTTCTGTGCTTGTCACCCACCAGATTTTTTTTTATATTTAGTTTCCGCCGATATATTAGAATTCAAGATTTAAAATTTATAAGTATGGGTAGATATTTATATTAGGTTTGTTTGTTTCAAGCCCGACGTGGATGGGCACAAGTAGCCCAAGCCCACATTTCCCCAGATACACGCCTTCCCTCCTGCTTCTCACGCCCTTGCTGTGTGTAAACTAAGATAGCCCTCAGGCCACTCTTGGATGCTCTTGGGCTGTTCTGGGGTGTGCTTTGGGTTGCTCGAGACCTTACCAGACAAAACTCGACTCGCACATGTTTTCCTTCTTAGCATATGTTCCCGCCTACTTGTCGATAAAGTAGTAAGCCACTTTACCACCCTAAAAACTCAATAACCTTAAGATAGCAACTCTTCGAAGCGAACATGAGTTTTTCTAAAAAATTGTACCGCGCTAACTTCAACCTGTAGAACTTTCTCTTACCCTATATTTACACATGCTCTGAATCACGTGTAAATTTTGGCGTCCACTGGCACAAGCGAGAAAATCAAACACCTGGGAGCGGGCAAGTGCTCACCAGGCTCCGCCCACTTGCTTGAGGGGCTGGACTAGGGAACTTGCCCATGGGATGCTCAATTTTCAACCAAACACCTGGGAAATTACCCAAGGATAGAATGGATAGAATCAAACTAAGAGGAAGTTACCCTAACTCCGCCCACTTTTTCTAATCAAACAACGTTTTAAGCACATTTCGGGCAATGGGCATCCAATGTGCATCCAATTGCGAAAAACGAACAAACCTATTATTTATTACTGTTATTACAAAGTAGTTTTATTTATTTTTATTAAATCAAAATTATTGATATAAAAATTCGCTTATTTATATTTTCTACAGAGATAGAAAGAGAGGCAGAGTGCGATAAATAAAAAAAAAAAAATTCAATCAAATGTTAACATCAAAAATAAATAAATAAATAAAAATAAAATCCATGTCAAAAGAAGAATAAAAAAAAAAAAAAAATATTTAATGTTTTTCAACCTTTTCACCTTTTGATCTGTACATAAAAAAAAAAAAAATAACAGATTTGACATGGCCTAAATCGATAATACAAAACACACACAAATAATTGAATTTTTCTTTTTTTTTTCTTCCAATTCATTTTTTAGTTTCAAAAAAAAAAAAAAAAAAAATCAATCTATGACATTTTAGAGAAGAAAAAATCTTGACAACATTTCTCTATGTATTTGAAGTTTTTAAGGAGGTTCAAGAGCGACGTCTAAACGTACTTAAAAAAAAAAACTAGACTATTATAAGGAATTTTTCAATGCGGTTTTTTTTTTCTCTTCCTCTATATATGTTAATATATATAGAGAGAGAAAGTATTGCGATCATGTCAAAAAATTCGATGTCGAGATTTTGATGGATATACATGTTTTGAGGTCCCCCTGAGTCCAAAAAAGTGGGTCCCGCAAATTGGTCTGTGTGTATGTATGTGTGTGTGTGTGTGTCTGTGTGTGTGGACAGATTTTTAGCATGAAGGAGTTGAGCTAGCGGATTGAAATTTTATATTTAACTTAGGTACCTTTGAAGAATCTCAAAATAAGCTTTTGAACAAAATCGGCCAAAAAGTACTAGTACTTTACTGATGTACTTTTTCAGTTTTTTTCGATTTTCTCAAAATTCCCTCCAAGGATTTTTTTAAAATTCATAAATGAACTATTTTTTAGATGCTCTTTAAAATGTATATTCTCATTTTGCCGTTGAAATCTTCTGAAGACCACTTTACTCTTGTTCTTCATAGGAAAGATAGAAATAAATGGTTGCCATGGTAACGGAATTTAAATCTTTTTACTTTCTCTTACCTCTATATATGTTAATATTCTTTTTATTAGATTAAAAATCAATTATTATTTAAATTCCCATTTATTTTTAAATTTATTTGTGTCTTTAATTGTTTCAAAGAAAACATATATGTCTCTCTCCCACTTGCAAACATTATCGTCTCTCTCTACTCTTTTTAAATTCCCTTTCCACCTCATCTTCGCATAGGAACAATGTTAATTTCCTATAGGGATTTGTATGTTAATTTCGATTCAAAAGGGGGTCCCCTTTAGAACTTTTTAGGCATTTAAAATTTTTTTTCCAATTCTTATGAAATTTTGTATTTATTTACGATTCTATATTGTGTATAAAATGTCCAAATAGGAGATTAAAATTTTGAAAAATAACCATAGTTTATTTGAAGCAGTCAACATTTAAAATGCAAGTTTGAAACTAAGGTGCTATCGGAAACTAAATATATCTCGACACAAAAAATCTGGTGTGACCAGCACAGTGCGCAACTTTCTCTTACCGAAGGGTAAGAGAAAGTTGTGTGCTGTGCGCCAGTCACACCAGATTTTTTTTAATGAATTAAATTCATAAGAGATTATTGGGACATCGAGCTATAATTTTTTTAATGACGTATTAAAAAATTATCGTAATTAATTTTTTTGTTATCAAACAAATACAAAAAAACAATCTGTCCCAATAATCTTTAATTTTTTTTTTTTTTATTTAAAAATGAATTTATTGTTATTATTAATCACATTAATTAAGAAATTTTTAAAATAAGCTTAGATGAGTTATTTAAAAATCAACTGTCAAATTAGTTCAGCATTCTTGCAATAGATGGCAGGCTAGTCTAACAGCTGATCCCCCTAATAGCCTATATTTATATATTTTTATGCTTTTATAAAAGATACATAATATATAATAACATTTATAAAGTATTTATTGTTAAAAGATCAATGAAAATCAACCAAATGCATTAAATATTATTAGCTACCATTCTGACATCTCTTGGCAAATTTTTGAATTACTTGATTTTTTTGCCATTCTTTTTATGACACACAATGACCTCTTATCGGGAAAAATATGCGTAACACTTTCGGTCCTATTCCGCCTTAAAGCCTTTGCAACCTGTAAAGCGTCAGAGCTAAATAAAAATATTCTATTCTGTTCTATCAGTCGTCAAAAGAATAAGCTCTAAGGGGCCATCCATAAATTACGTCACACGAATTTCAAGACTTTTTAACCCCTCCCCCCGTCCTTGTCACAGGGTGTCACATTTTTAAAAGTTCCTCCCCTCTGATGTGACGTCACACATTTTCCAATTTTATCAATAATATACACCTAATTATGCTAATTAAAAATACAAAAATTAATCATCGACTTTGGACCCACTCCATATTATTTATTACTGGTAAATCAGGCGCTTCATTTTCATTCTGAATTTGGACGTCAGGAACATCCTTGGTGTCGAATTTTGAAATGTGACGTCACAAGGTTTTTCCCGCCCTTTGTCACATAATTTCACATTCTGGTGATACCCTCCCCCCTTTTAGGTGTGACGTAATTGGATGGCCCCTAACTTAAGGAGAAAAGTCTAGTACAAGTGCCTTTATTATATGAAACTGACATTCATGGGCGTAACTAGGGAATTTGGGTGGGGCGTATCAGAACAGTTCTTCTGGGAGGGTCGCCCCCCCCCCCCCCTTCCCGGACCCCCTGGTTACGTCCATGCCGACAATACACGGATTCAGGTATATTTGCGAAATTTCCTTGCCGAGTATTGTCATAGTCTTTAGTCAGTTGCCGGTTTGATGGAGAATAGAAGAAAGTTTTAGAGAAAGTTGTGTGTTGTACGACCAGTCACACCAGATTTTAATTTTAATTTTTTTTATTTCTACGCGATTTCCTATTTTTCTTTCGCCCTCTTTTTTTTTTTTATTCAAATTTCAATTAGAACTAATAAAATTATTATTACCGCATTCTTTTTTTTTTTTTTTTTTATTTAATGAATACGATCTGTCTACGCTAAATTTAATCCAACATTATTTTTTTTTTTTTTATCTAGAAATGGGAGCTATTTTTCTCTCTTAAAAAAAAAAACAAGGAAAGAAAATAAATAAATAAAAATGCTCCTTTACCCTCGAATTTATTATATCTAGCACTCATAGGGTGGGTTAGTTTTTCTTTTTATCTTCTTTAAACACCGGCCTTTGAAAAAAAAAAAAAAAAAAAAAAAAAAACTATTAAAATAGTTTTAAAAAAAGCCGTAAAAATCCGTAACAGTAAAAAAAGAAAAAACTTTTTTTGGGAGTTTAGGCTTTCACAGTTGTTATCATTAGTAAAAGAATTAGATTTTCTGTTTAATTGTGGTTTATTTGTATCGTTTCGGCTACTTATTCTGAGGCCTTCTTCAGGTACAATTCAGCTAAGATTATAAAGGTTGTTACACATGGGCGTAACTAGGGGCCTGCCCCTCCCCAGAAAGCTCCCTGCCCCAAGAAAATATGGCGATTCAAGACCCCCGGAAGATAGCTGGTCCCATGCCCCCCCCCCAGCGAGGATGGCTGGTCCTATGGCCTCCCCAGCCAAATTCTCTAGTTACGCCCATGTTGTTACATCTGTATCAATCTCAATTGAATTAGTTGAGAAAAAAAACAAAATGGCTGCCGCTTCTCGACATGCACGCCATCTACATATAAGCGATCGCAGCGCCCCTACATACAATCTGACACGAAATTCAAATATTATGATAATAGGTGCAGGTACAGCCTTTTGTATATTCAAATATTATATTTTTAAAAAATACTATGCCCTCGGGGCTTGGTGTAGGGGTTGGCATGCCAACCTCTCCTAGCTCTATGTAATATTTTGTCAATAATTTGTACATTATAGGGGAATTTTTAATTATAGACCACATTTTTGTATTAATAATAATATATTGTAACATCTATGTTAAAATCAAATTCAAAAAACTTATTGTAACATCATGCTTTTTATGTAAACACTTGCTTTGATAATTGTGACTAACTTCATGGGAATAAGTGAATATAGCGGGAAAATTTGAATCCAACTTCAGATGAATGCCGACAGATGGCGCTGACGTCGCTGTATATAAAAAGGCACCTAATGGACATGACAGTTAGTTCACTTGAGTCGGTTTGATAACAGCTGCAGAATAAGCAGTCGAAACGTTGTACAGTATTTATATTTTTAATAAATATTTAATACAAAAATGTCTATAATTAAAAATTCCCCTAATAATAATATTTCAAACCACAAAAGCTTTAATAATTAATTTGTACAGTTTAGAGAGTGTATACTAGTATTCATTAAAAATACAATATTTGAATTTCGTGTCAGATTGTATGTAGGGGCGCTGCGATCGCTCATATGTAGATGGCGCGCATGTCGAGAAGCGACAGCCATCTTGTTTATTTTCTCAACTAATTCAATGAGTGGCCGAAACGTTGTAATTTTTACAAATAAACCCGAGTTAAACAGAATTAAAAAAAAAAAAAACATTTATCGTATTTAATATTTCTAAGTATATTTTGCCTGTCGTGGACTCCATTACAAAATAACAAAAAACTATTAATTTAAAATGTCTATCGGATCTATTCTCGTTTAACATTATAAAATGGGTGTTAACAAGTAAAGTAATAACATCAGCGTTAAAAAATGCTATTCTCTAAACCAAGTTTTAACAGAGACGTGAACATCTTGCTTTTATCAAAAAGGACAGACGAACTCTCCGCTATTATTACAGATAGAAATTAAAACCATAAGAAATAGCGATTACAGTAACACTTTTTAATAACCTTCTTTTATGGTCCAGAGCGTTTTAACTTGGAAATGATACAAAAAAAAAAAAAAAAACTGGTTTCGGCCCATTGAAACGGGGAACGTTATCTTATTACTGGAGTGAGAGCGTTGAATAGAAAGGAATTAATGATTGTAAATACGATTGGACTTTGAATATTGTGCGTGGGTGTGGGGGTGATGTAATGAATGAATCGTCCCCATCGTTAAAGTGGTGCACGCAAATGAAGTGCAAAATGCTTGTAAATTACCTGCAAACCGTTTTGCGGTGTGCTTTTAATAACCAACCAGAGTGAGAGAGATAGAGAGATGACCATTAAGACCAAAATGGGGACTTTTATTTGCATCCAAACATCGATATGATTAAATTCAAGGGTAGTGTGGTAATTGGGGATTGAGGACAAAAAGCGATACAAGAGACCGACGAGTAAATCAGTTTATTTAAATTTGGGTTTAAATACGGTAACTAGATACCCATTTATTGAATGCAAATTGAGTCCATTAAATAAATAGAGAAAGACGTGGCAAAACTTTTCTGGAAAAAATACAAGTTCTCTCGATTCTGGCTCGGGCCCGCCTCTTTCCTTCCCTATCTTGGTCCTTTTTAATATTCCATTTCAAAATTTCTACGATCTGTGGAGACTAAATACTCACATTTTTCTGGATTTGATATTTCATAAGGAACCCAATGCGTAAAATTTTGAGTATTTTTTGAGCCTCCACAATTTTGTGGATTCGAGTATTTTTCATGGTTCTGCTTTGGGCACAGATCGGTCATCAGCTTATAGAAGGCACCTTATAAACATGTATAACGTAAGGTATTTAAAATAATTAGACCAAGCCCATCTTTTACATATTTGCAGCATGTCATGTGCATCGAAATATCTGCTAGATAAAGGACGTCAGATGGAGTGATAAACTGCTGGTTAATTATTCTACAACCCATTACTCTACTCTCCTAGCTACTGACATTTTTCATGAACTCTTTAAGAGACCAAAATTTCCTTTTGAAATTTCAACGGGAAATTGATCAAACAAAGCGTGATATACAGACGGACACTCTGCAATTATTAAAAGATGAACCTACATATTCCATTTATAAACATAATAATATCTTGGGATAATTGTAATTCCGGCAGAAATAAAACATCAAAAAATTTTCAGAAACTTTTCCGGAATCATATCCTCTGAAACCAGCATTAATTCATACATCATCATCTTGTGGTAATTTTATTGATTTCCGTTACCTGGCGAATCCGCTTATTGGATGGATTTTATGAGTTACTGCTTCTTCTCAGTCACCGGTCTACACATTTCGGCAGGTCCTGGTTTAACTAACAAGTTGGAGTCATCTCCATTTTTAAGGCACTTGGGCCACCCCAAATTGAGCCCTTTGTGTCTGTGGGGTGAGATTTTCTATCTTAAGAGGAGACTTAGCCAAAGTTGAATTATTTGCGGCAAGCTGGACTCGAACCCGAGTTGTCTTCAAATTTCAGATCCGTAATCCACAGCTTATTCCGCTTTTGACACTTGCCCTCGACAATTCCTAGACCTTCCCAGACCTGGCCTACCCCATACCTCAAGGAAAGACAATTATTTTTACACAGTATTTGAACTTGAGCTGTTTTACAACTTAATATAATAGATTATCCGATTAGCCACAAGCCTAATTTAAAACTGTTATATTTATCTTAATCAGTTGGCGAATTCAACTTATACAGTCTGAGTTTTATTCGATAAAGGCTATTCTACTGGGTGATGTTGATCTAGTCATATTTGTTTATCCCACTTCCTCCGGCCGGTGGCCAGTGCTCTGCCACTGTGAGACAAGGACGTTAATTTACAAGGTCCAGTGGAAAGAAAACAATTCCCCTGAGATGAGGGGGACAGAAAGATCCAATAATACCCTTTTTTACTTATTATACTAAGAACCTTAATAAAAATAATTAAACACGATAATTTATTAAACAACCGATTTCTTCGAGGCAGGGGTGATGTTTATCCCTTTTTTTCCCTTTCTTCGGCTTCATTCATTCATTGCAGGGGTCTGTCAATGGTGGCCCATAAAAGGGCTGATTTAAAGTTGAAGTCGATTCGTGTGGAGTGTTAGTGTGGAAATAAAACCCAAGTCTGCTCTCTTTCCGCGCCAAGAAAATAAATAAGGAAATCTGCTGCTGCTAACTTTACTTTTCACCAGCTTTAATTTACAAAAAAAAAAAAAAACTTTTATTAAGTACTTAACAACATTCTGGCATTGAAAAAGGTCTTATTTATGATGAAATTTACCTTTAAAGGGTAAAATTAAGTCTTTTCTAATTACACTAGTTGACAAAAATGAACTTTTTTCTTTCACAAGAATGAAGAAATGAAATTCTAGAAGTATTTTTCATGCTGAATTCAAATATCAATTCAGTTTTTCTCCATCAGGCACAGTTTTAGAGATATAGAGCAAAATAGATTTTAATAGAAAAAGTGCTCTAAAACGGCTTTTATTTAAAATGTTCAAATTATTTTTAACGGGACACCCCGTCAAATTATGCAGATAGTTAGAATACATATAAATTTTAAGTTTCATTCCAATCGGAGGTCATTTAGACGTGCCGCAAACGGCTTAAAGTTTAGAAAAATCGAAATTTTCAAGATTTTTTTCCTTTGGTCACCCCTAATACAATTTTAGATATCCCTGAATGCAAAAAACATATATCTACGATATTCTATAGTTCTTTGGCTTTCTAAGCGGCACGTCTAAATGACCTCCGATTGGAATGAAACTTAAAATTTATATGTATTCTAACTATCTGCATAATTTGACGGGGTATCCCGTTAAAAATAATTTGAACATTTTAAATAAAAGCCGTTTTAGAGCACTTTTTCTATTAAAATCTATTTTGCTCTATATCTCTAAAACTGTGCCTCATGGAAAAATTCTAACTACATATCTGAATTCAGGGTGAAAAAATGCACTAGATTCACTAATCAGATTTCTTGTGAAAAAACCTTGTCGACTAGTGTTATTTAATCATTACAAAAAAGTAAAAGAGAAAGCTAATATAATTCACTAATGTCCGTCCGTCTGTCTGTATGTTTTTCTCAGGACCATTCTTGTTTTTATTGATAAGGATCGACAGATAACTAACTCATTCAAATTATCTTCTACGACTTTACATCGCCTGCACCTTTGAGGTGGCGGTTGAGACATTGAGGCCATTTAAAACAAAGACCATCATCGTTCGCAGTATCAATAGATTTGGGTAGATTCCGTTACTCAAAATTGGGGAAAGATCTCTTACTTATTCCCAAACTGTAAAAAAAAATCTCGGAGTGGTGTTTGATAGCACGCTAAGGTGGAAACACCACACCTAAGGTCTATAAAACCCTAAGGGAATGAGGGATTGCCTGGATGGTTGATAACTCTCTAATAATGCCACAGTTTGACTATTGCTGCCTCCTATTCAATGATTTGTCTGGGGAGTGGGATCTGGTACTTGAGAGGGCCTAAGATTTTCCTAGTGACCACCTTGTAACACCCTATTACAACAAATTAGGATGTCTTTAATTAAAAAATAGGAGAAAGTACTTCTTATGGAGTTAAGTGTACTGTGTGTCTCATAAGGAATGAGTTCCTGTACGATTCAGTTGACTTTTTCTATGTCTAGGGATCTGCGTGTGAGTTCGTTGGAATTTGGTGATATTGCACATTATTCTTTGACGACATTCTGAAAAAGGAAGCATTTCTCTTTCAAAACGGCGATTTATTTTTTTAGTCCACATTTTTGGAAGATAATTACTTCCTTCTTCAAATCCACTAACGATACCGCACAATATATTCCTTTGATGACATTCTGAAAAAGGAAGCGTTTCTCTTTCAAAACATCGATATATTTTTTTATTTGTACATTTTAGAAGACAATTACTTCCTTTTTCAAATCCACTAACGATATCACACAATATATTCTTTGACCACATCAGAAGAGCTCTGAAAAAGGAAGCGTTTCTCTTTCAAAAAGTCGATTTATTTTTTTAGTTCTTTTTGACAAAAGTCGTTATTTTGGAAGACAATACTTCCTTCTCTAAATTCACTATCGAAACCATACATTATTCTTTGACTACATCAGAAGAGCTCTGAAGGAGAAGTTTCTCTTTCAAAACTTTGATTTTTTTTTAGTTTTTTGAACAACAACCGATGTTTTGGAAGACAATTACTTCAATCTTGACTTAATAACTCTTTCAAAATAAATTCAACTCCACTAACGATATCGCACATTATTCTTTGACTACATCAGAAGAGCTCTGAAGAAGAAAGGTTTCTCTTTCAAAACGTCGATTTTTTTTAGTTTTTTGAACAAAAACCGATGTTTTTGGAAGACAATTACTTCCATAACTCTTTCAGAATAAATTCAAAGCCACTAACGATGACGCACATTATTTTTTGACGACATCAGAAGAGTTCAGAAGAAGAAAGTGTTTCTTTTACAAAACGCCAATTTTATTGGTGGTTTTAATAAAAAAAAATGACAAAAAAATTATCAGTATGACAAAATTTTTAAGATTAAGATTCTTTTCAATAAGCAAGGCCAAACAAGGCTAAGCTTCTGGATGGGTGGCCAACCAGATGAATTATTAAACAGTCAATGTTACTGATTTTTTACTTTCTTTCATATAATCGCGCTAATCGAAAAATGTATTTATTATATCAAACAATGATGATGAATAAATTTAAAACAACAACAACAAAGGATTGTATTAATAAAACCAAACCAAAAAAAGAGAGACAGAGCGGGGAAATAAGATTTATTTCTAAAGAAAATTTTTGCAATCTAAACTTTTTTTTTTTTTTCTTTTTTAAAACTTTGATTAATGAAGAAGAAAAAAAAAGCAAATGTTTAATGTTTTTTTTTTTTTTTGTTTGGTTTAGCAATTTTCCCGCTAACAGAGGCGTGTGTTGTTGTTTATTGTTAAAGGTTGGGCAATTGCCGCCGAGGAACGAGACTGGAAATATCGATTGAGCATCTATTATACCAAGGCCCAAGACTCTGGGGTGTATACATGCGCTACGCCCAGAGGCCTCACTAACAGCATCACCGTCAATGTTGCAGGTAACCAACACCATATTTGTATTTCAACAATTTGATTTTCTGTTTATTTGTAAATATTCAGCAATCTTTTACCTTCTTCCTTCCTAAGATTACAAAGGTTGTTACATCTGTGACAATCTCATTTCTCTCTATATATATTAACATATATAGAGGTAAGAGAAAGTAAAAAAAAAAGAAATAGGGGGGCCGTGAGATATTTATTTGAGTTCCAACGGGGCCGCGACTCAAAAAGTTTAACAAGCACTGAACTAAAGGTCTAAAGGGATGGATTTTATTATTTAATATATTTATGAGAAATAAGCATCTCTTTGATTGAAGACAAAATATTTTGAAATTTTATTTTTTCTCAAAGGATTGAATTCTTTATAGATAAATATGCAGTCTTTTATTCTTATAGTTAAATAAAGTTTCGAATAAAATTTTATAAAAGCATAAAAAGATGAAATCAATCAATTTGGCAATAATTTCAAATGCTGGGAGAGCATCAATTTGTTTTTTCTAATTCGATCGGCGCCCAGAGTGCAGCCAGGGAGCCTCGCTTCACTCTCGTCTAGGCTTCTCTTCACGCGCAGATTCGCTTTTCAAAAAATCTCTCTATCTCTCTTATTTTTCGTTGGATTTGTGGAAAAATGCAAAACTGGTCTTTTCAATTAATTATAAAGCTATAGACATTTTTTTATTTAACTACGACCACATAAAATGGGGGTTTATTTATTGCCTTTTACAACTTCAAATTTTATTCATTTTCTAATTATCCTAATTTATTGTTTTTTTACTTTCTCTTACCTATGTATATATGTAATATATATATAGAGAGAAAGTATTGGTTTCATGTCAAAAATTCGATGTCGAGATTTTGATGGATCTTCACGTTTTGAGGTCCCCTGAATCCAAAAAAGTGGTTTTCGCGACATGGTCTGTCTGTGGGTGGGGTGGGTGGGTGGGTGGGGTGGGTGTTCAATTTTAAGGATGAAGGAATTGAGCTACGAGGTTGAAATTTTATATTTAAGTTAAACACCCCCCGGGACCGGAAAAATAAGCTTTTAATCAAAATCGGCCAAAGAGTACTAGTACTTTACTGATGTACTTTTTCAATTTTTTTCGATTTTCTCAAAATTTGCTCCAACGATTTTTTTTAAAATTCAAAAATCAATTATTTTTTAGATGCTCTTTAAAATGTATATTCTCATTTTGCGATTGAAATCTTCTGAAGACCACTTTACTCTTGTGTTTCATAGGAAAGATAGGAAAAATGGTTGCCATGGTAACAAAATATAAATATTTTCCCATACTTATAAATTTTACATCTGAATTCAAATGTACCGTACTGTCGGGAACTAAATATATTTCGACACAAAAAATCTGGTGTGACAAGCACAGTGCACAACTTTCGATTACCGAAGGTAAGAGAAAGTTGTGTGCTGTGCGCCAGTCACACCAGATTTTTAAATTAAATAAACACATTTAGGCCTTGATATTGATTGAATAACTTAGTATATAAAATATTCAAGCAAAAACAATCAAATTTTAGTCTCAAAACCAGTGGCGTACCGAGGGGGGGCGGGGGGGCGGTCCGCCCCAGGCCCCGAGCCGGCATAGGCCCCCATATATTTATTAAAAAAAAATTTTAACGAAAATTTCTCTTTAAGAGGCCCCGGGGCCCTCAGGGCACAAGTAAAAACGAAAAAAGGCCCCGGGGCTCTCAGGGTTCAAGCAAAAACCGAAAAATTTAGTTAAAAAATCAAAATTTAATGAAAATTTCTCTTTGAGAGGCCCCGGGGCCCTCAGGGCACAAGTAAAAACGAAAAAAGGCCCCGGGGCTCTCAGGGTTCAAGTAAAAACCGAAAAATTTAGTTAAAAAATCAAAATTTAATGAAAATTTCTCTTTGAGAGGCCCCGGGGCCCTCAGGGCTCAAGTAAAAATCGAAAAATTTAGTTAAAAAATCAAAATTTAATGAAAATTTCTCTTTGAGAGGCCCCGGGGCCCTCAGGGTTCAAGTAAAAACCGAAAAATTTAGTTAAAAAATCAAAATTTAATGAAAATTTCTCTTTGAGAGGCCCCGGGGCCCTCAGGGCACAAGTAAAAACGAAAAAAGGCCCCGGGGCCCTCAGGGCTCAAGTAAAAATCGAAAAATTTAGTTAAAAAATCAAAATTTAATGAAAATTTCTCTTTGAGAGGCCCCGGGGCCCTCAGGGTTCAAGTAAAAACCGAAAAATTTAGTTAAAATATCAAATTTAATGAAAATTTCTCTTTAAGAAGCCCCGGGGCCCTCAGGGCACAAGTAAAAACGAAAAAAGGCCCCGGGGCCCTCAGGGCTCAAGTAAATACCGAAAAATTTAGTTAAAAAATCAAAATTTAATGAAAATTTCTCTTTGAGAGGCCCCGGGGCCCTCAGGGCACAAGTAAAAACAAAATTTAATGAAAATTTCTCTTCGAGAGGCCCCGGGACCCTTGGGGTTCAGGAATATACGGTATTTTAAAAATATTTTTATGTATGGAGAAGAGGGATATTTAAAGATGAGCAGCCCCCCCAAAAAAAAAATTCAATATAAGGCCCCCTCTTCTAGTGCCGCCCCAGGCCCCCAACTGCCTCGGTACGCCTCTGCTCAAAACGTTCTGAAAATTATTAAAAATCGATTTTCCAAATTTATTTTGACATATTAATTTTTACTTTCTCTTAAAATTCAAAAATCAATTATTTTTTTGATGATGTTCTCATTTTGCTAAAAAAAACTGTTGAAAATTTTATATACAGATAAAAGGGAAAAATTCAGAGAATATAGAACGATGATCCTTTTTACTATCATTTGATTGGTTGAACGGATGGTTAGATTAAAGAAAAAATATATTCTTAATTATTCAATTTTAGTTCCATATGAATATTCTCTAGGAAATTCTAAACTCATTACAAAAGATCCGATGCGAATTGGATGCGCCGTTTCCGAGTTATAGACATTTGAATTATCAAGATTTTATTCATTTCCAATGTTAATTATTTAGGGCTCTTAAATTGGCCAAAGGAGGGGAGGGTCGTGGCTGGCAGCTTCCCCCACCCCTCCGCTCTGTTTGTTGCTGAGGAGAAAAAGCCGCCAGGCGCCCCCTCCCCCTCCCCTTTTTTCTAAGAATAATTATTTTTTCTTTTTTATTATTAAAAATAATAATTTAACACCTTTTATTTTTTTTTTTTTCTTTTTATTTTGGACATTTGGAAGAATTATAAAAATTGAACGAGAAAAAAAAAACAAATTAATTAAGCAGTCAGAGAATATTGCCAAATAAATGATAGTTATATATTTAGTTAGATGAAAAATCTTTCAATTCTTCATCATCACATGGTCGTTATATTTATTTGAAAACAAGCGATATTTCCATCTTGTATTACTGTAGGGTAGTTAGTGTAAAATTTAATTTAGATGAAATGATTTGAGTACTTTAAACAATTTTCACAAAATATTACTGATGTACTTTTTGTTGCTTGCCCTGAGGATGAGTGTAACACAAAATATAAACCTTATTCAGTGGCGTAGCGAGAGGGGGGCAAGGGGGGTCATCATGCCCCGGGCGCTACTCACAAAGGGGCGCCAAACAAATTCGCAAAACAAAAAATAATTTTAATGTCCGGGAAAAAAAATTAAAAAAATTTTCCGCGTGACGGAAAAATTTGGTTCCGCAAAAAAAATAAAATTTTTCCGCAGGAAGGGGAAAAATTCCGCAAAACTTAGCCCACTTAGGGTAAAATGATTTTAACAGCAGGGCAAAAAAATTTTCCGCAGGCAAGAAAATTTTTGAGTTCTATATACGCCCCTGTATAATGTTATGGTTTTCGAATGCGGGGGTGTGTTGTGCCCCGGGCGCGAGTTAAGCTCACTACGCCACTGATTAAGAATCTACTTTTGTTATTTTTGTATCTCAATTATTTTCGAGTTATACTCAAAAAACGATACAAAATTTGAGAAGGCTTAATATCATTAAACATAAAAGGTAGAAGATATTTAAGATATCGT